>JANVCJ010094249.1:0-10153 GCA_026413505.1 Epizoanthus ramosus
GGCTGCCAATGCGCCTATATATGCTTTCGGTTCGCTGGGGGTAAACTGATAATTGTAATGCGCCTTTGAGCATATCCGTATGGAAAAGGCGCAATATAAATGTACCACTTTGCTTTTACTTTACTTTACTTTTATATATACGTTAGGTATAGGATTTTGTGAATGCCGCCTTGGAATCTAGACTAAGACCATTCAAATATTAAGGATCTGGTCAAATCAACTGTACACGCTCGGGACCCACTACTGTCTGCCGAGGAGATTCTCTCTTTTCATTTCCCCCCTCCCCAACCAGTAGACATATGGTATCTTGTATACCCCTCTCCCCATTCCAGTCCAACACCCATGGTATCTGAAATAGGCCCCCTACCCCATGTGAAAGACCCACCATACGAAAGCCCCATTTTCTTCTGTTTTCCCTGCCTATTCTTGTCGAGAAACCCCTGGTCTCCTGTATACCCTACCCTACCTCTGTTAGGAGACCCCTGGTCTCCTGTGTACCCTACCCCACCTCTGTTAGGAGATCCGCCTGGTCTCCTGTATACCTTCCCCATCCCTCTCGGAAGACCGATGGTCTCTTGCATGACAAACTCCCATAAGTCTGTCCCGAGCGAGTACAGTTGTTTTGACCAGATCCCTTAGTGATAGTGCCTCCTTCATTTGCATTTCAAAAGACTGAATATGTACGCTTATGTAGGATGATTACATACAGGGAGTTGGTAGATTAGTTTTCTAAAAGACTAGTTGTTCTATAACTTGATAACCGCAAGTAAGCCAAATTATGAATTAAATCAACTAAAACGCGATGATTTTTTACGCTATAAGAATGGAGAGTTTGAGCTAACGTTTTGAGTGCTAGCTGTTCGTCAGAGCATATCCAGCCTTTTGAAATGATAATGAGATTTATTATACATGAAAAGAAGGAATGCAAGCTTTATAAATGCCATCATTAATATTTAGGTAGTGATTTAAATTCCAGGGGCCGTTAATTTACAATATCCTATTGCTCTTACGAAGGGCTAGCTCTCGAAACGTCAGCTCAGACCTTCCAGATTCATCCGGCGAAAAACATAACATATTAACTTTCAGTCGATTTATTCAACATATACAAACAAGGACAATTGATATTGTCGGAATTGCTTTTTCTAATTAGTTCTTGACAACAGACAAGGGTGAACTTCTATTAGCATAGTGCACAATGAAATAACTGTATATCTTTGTCGAAATTCGTCTGGTTACATGTACACACGAGATCTGTTTTAGTCACACATAACATTTGTTTACCAAAAGCTATAAAGCTTATATTATTTTGTAGACACGAAATACAGACATTCTTCATGAATATATTTGCAAAAATACAATTTTAAAATTAGTTAACACAATACTTCGGGAAACAAAAGAAGATGCTTGAAGATCTCTTATTCGGTACACAATGAAATAATGTACACAATGAAATACTCAATGAAATAACTGCATATCTTTGTCGAAATTCGTCGGGTTGCATGTACACACGAGCTCTGTTTTATTTACACATAACATTTGCTTACCAAAAGCTAAGCTTATATTATTTGTAGACACGAAATACAGACATTCTTCATGAATACATTTGCAAAAATACAAGTACTGAAGTAGTTAACACAATACTTCGGAAAACAAAAGAAGATGCTTGAAGATCTCTTATTCAATACCGATTTTACTGGTATGTTTGGAGCTCACGTCCTTGAATGGGTCCCTTTGTTTCGAGAGAACAGTATCACTTATTGAATAATGCAATTCGAAGTCAAATTAAGATTTTAGCACTTGAATTAGTGATACGTTAAATGCATGAGAAAGTTTTAACTGGATTCTATTGGACAGAGGATTTCTGTATTCTTAAAACACAATAACAGGCTAGCGATATGGGAGAGAATGTGACAATAAATATTAAAAAATATCAAGAGTTCTACGCCCATCTATAGTTGTGCTCAGGCATTGATGTCCTCACACACGTACAGGACTCTGTGAAGGCAAGACTGTGATTTTCAGCTACAGGAAAGTCGGGGTAAGCGCGTAAACATCGTCTTTACACTGACACTAAAGACACATTTATAGGTAAAGTGAATTCAAAGAGACCTAATTGTGAACGGTTATAACGAAGGATTGTTGCTGACTCAATCAGGTAAACGCTTCCAATGTCAAGACCATAGCAACTATTTCAGCATCAACCACATGTCAATGTCGTCAATCTTTGACATCTTTCCAAGGATTGTATCTGAACCGAGTTGTATCCTACCTCCGAAAGGCAGTTCTCCAGTCATTGTGTTCGCATTTTGTTTACCTAGGTTGGAGACACCTTGTTCACTGGTATTAACTAAACGCTTTAAATTGTTATAAACAACAAACCTTCTTCGCAAGTATCGTTAGGTCGGGCAAGCATATATTGTACGTGCTCATATGTCTTCATATACTTTACTGATTTCAAGGAGTATAAACTCAAAAGAGTTGTAGATATATAAGAAACTAGCTTTTACATATTCAAGCGTGATGCAATCTGGCAGAACAAACGTAAATTTTAAGTTCGAGCATCAAACCACACCCTACCCACTGATGCCAAGGCTTGGCTCATTGTTGTTATCGCCTTCGGTAACCGTAGCATTACATTTTGGTAATTACGTCCACATATAAATTCGGTAGAGTAAGAACTAGCTGGGATGTAATAATTAAGTTAGTTCTATATGTCCAAACCATTTTCCGCGATCATCATTTGGGTACACACTTGAGCATCTTCAATCGATAGAACTGAAATATTTTTTTCATTTGCATAATTATTCTAGCTGGAGGGTATCCTTTAGCGTTATCGTCTTCGCTTGGAATAATACATTATGAACTGACAATTTCCAGACAAAACATTCAGTTTACACTGACAAGACATTGAACGCGGAGAAATTACAATATGAATATAGATATTTCCGAAGGATTTTGAAAACAGTTCTTGAATAGTATGTCATCAGATTATCATAACATTAGTAGTAGTATTATTAGTAGCATATTGTATGTAATCTTTGTAAACTCTAATGGGGAGTAATATTTTAAACTAAATCATCAATAACACGTAATGGTTTCCCCTCTAAACTGGTGTATAATTGCTATATATTATTACACTATACGTGCTGTTGATAGGTTTCGAAGTTTGTTCATGATTTGTATAGTGAGGTTTGGATCCCTTGGGGGCCTATTTCGTTGTTCTCAAAACAATGACAGCTTAAGAACAATGTAGGCTAAAGTTGCATAAACCTTTTAGAACAAAGATGCTCCGCCAAATTATCAGGTATTATAAGCGTGTATTGATGCAAGCATCAAGTAGTATTTGCACGTGTCGTGGGATATAACGTTTTTATTACTAGACCTTCTATGATAATATAATATACCAATATAAATATTTTGATTTATATCAGCCGAGATTACATTTCCAAAATGAAGGTAGTTTTGCTGGCACTTTTGGTTACTGTTGGACTGTTGATGACATCGCCACAAGGTAGGTTTGTCACATTGTTGACTTGTGATGATTCAGTGCTGCACATGACTTCTGCTACTGATGTCGATATAGTTCGATTCTATCTGATAATATGCTGTTCAGACACTTAATATTACCAAGGAAACTCCAAATGGAAGTCAGTTTGTGATATGTTCCGCAGCAATCATTTTGAAGAGCTTTCCTTGGGAACTCTAAAATCACAACCCTAATCTAACCCTGTTCATGACAAAGTTTGTTAATTTTTCCCTTCCCTGTGTACGAGTGTGTACACACTGTTTTTGACAAGGTTGCAGTGTTTTAAAGTACTATCACACAGTCTAATGCCCGTTTCTCGAGCTCAGAATGAACCATGGGGACCTAAATAGACAACTAGAACCAAACTGTAGGCAATATATTAAAAACATCAATTCAGTCAGATGACCAGGAATTTTAGTTTCTGAGGTCATTTGTTTCATTTTGAGATTAATGTTTTTTTTCATTAATCAGATAAGAAAGTCGAGTCACATAACAAAATAGAGCCCATCAAAATGAGTAAACTTGCCTAGTTTTAGATCTACCGAGGAATCTGTTAAACGTAAAAATATTATTGGCCGGGTAGCATTTAAAAAATTAAAACATGTTTCTCATGCACATTTCTCGGTCACAATTCGAAAACCGATCTCAAAGCAAAATTTGAAATGCTGTATTTCGTGATAGGGAAGCGAGAATTATATACAATTTTCTCGGCCAATGTGGGTTCCTTTAATGTAAAATCTAATATTCTTCAATAATTGTATACAGTGCAATGATATTGGGTGGCACCGATTAAAATGTTCTGCAATGCATGGATGTAGGAGATAATAGAGACGAAGTGTACATATATTTTAGGTATTCCTAATGATGATAATTTGCTTATTTCTAAGCTCAAGACTGTTCAGTTCAACCTCAAGACTTATGGTCTCAGATCTTTTTAAGTACATGCTCCGCTTTTATGGAATGCCTTACCACTGCATGTTCGTTCTTCCGATAATATTCCTACCTTTAAATCTAGACTTAAAACTCATCTCTTTAAAATAGCTTATGGACTGTAGTTACTAATTTTTAGATAGCATATTATTTATCAGTTATTAGTAGTTAACATATTTTATATTATATCATATTATATTATATATTTTTATATTATATCATATTAATTAGATTAGATTGATTGTAAAGCGCCTAGGACATATATGTATAAGCGCTGTATAAATTTGTATATTATTATTATTATTATTATTAGTATGCCACTCAAAATAATCGTCGAAGTAGAACTGTTTTATCAACTCAGTTCATGTTGCTGTTTATATTTTAAATGGTCTTAAGTTGTTGATGTTCAAAATCTGTTTACAGTTGACTCCTGATAACTCAAACCTGTAAGTGAAACTGGATAAGGATCAGATATTAAGATGTTCGAATTATCAAGGGTGAAATTAGTAACATCGACTTGAAGGGAGAGAGACTTTAATTAGAGTTAGCAGGAGGGACGAGATGTCGAGCATTCGAATCATCGACAGTCAACTGTAATTCTAGCCGTGTAGATGCGTTTAAACCGTTTCCATGTTAGATAGTATATGGAAGTGTCAAAGCGTTTTTTAAAACTTAACTAGACGTTCGAGTTAGTTCTTCATAATTTGTGACATAGGCAAGGTTGATGTGCCAGGAGGCAACCACTGACAAGTGCAATAATATGTATTAGAAAACTACACAGATTGGAAATCGATCCTACAATCACATAATATAGATGTTCTGTGTTAGTTTGTTTGTTAGAATGTTGTTAGGAATGTAGAGATAGCTGCCACCAAGCGTTAGGTTTTCTTTGTTTAACAGTTTGTTAGGATGTTCTCAGGAATGTGTGGAGCCACCTTACGATGTGTGCCTTACCCTACAGATAGCTGCCACCAAGCGTTAGGTTTTCTTTGTGTAACAGTTTGTAAGAATGTTCTCAGGAAGGTATGGAGCCACCTTAACATGTGTGCCTTACCCTACAGATAGCCGCAACGCAAGTAACATCGTTGTGTTCTTTTGTAAGCACGTATATCACGAAGATTGCCTACCAACAAGAGATGTGGTTAGTATTACACGCCATTGCTGGAAGACTGTTTTTAGTGAAGTTGTCTTATTCTGAGTTATTTGTTTTTGACTTTGAGGAGTTTAAATCATCTCCAGCGCTTATAGTTTGTTACGGGGAATACTGTTTATAATATATCTGTCCTATCAGTGATGGGTTAAATGGAAAGTATACTGTAAAAAGCAATTTGAACTGTTCCTACTGATCAAGAAAAGAACTGAACGATTCGAGAAATAGTATTCTCAGTCTTTGAACCGATGTTTGTGGATTCTTGAGGGATAAACTTGAACCTTCGACTTTATAACAAGTTTTAATTTAGTTCATAATGGAGTTGCAATAGACTAGAGGGGAATATCGTAAGACTTTCCACAAATTTAATGCACAGAGAATACATGCTTTTTGTATAAGAACAACTTCTATGACAATAAATTATGAACAACCTTAGGCCGAGGTTTAGAAACACAAAATCTATCTGGATACAATACAATACAATACAATACAATACAATACAATACAATACAATACAATACAATACAATACAATACAATACTTTTATTAATTCCTCCCATTTAGAGAGCCAACCAAGTTCCTTGAGTGCTTGTGAAATGTGATCGAATTTTCTAACACCTGTTAGGATACAATATTGTTCACAGGTTTGTCGATAAAAACGACTGCTCTTCGGCTTGTCTTTGTCTAACAGCTCACTTGGGCTATCCCTGGGTGGGCTACACGCAGATTGTACATCGCTAATACAAAAAAACAGCTGCAAGTTCTTCTACTGTGGCGTGCTTGTCTGAGCAAGATGCTCTTCGAGAGTAGACTTGATATTTTTAGTTTTGTTCTTTCTCAGCTCAGTTTGATGACCTTGCGCGGTCGAATACAACAACAACAACAACCAGTTTGGTTTGCTTCCCTCTCGCATTCCTCAGACGACATATATCTGAGGGCATCTAGATTCTCCAGTATTTGGCGTGCTTTACGGATGTCTCGGTCTGTCATCGGAGCAGTTCTTAGCGCAACCTACACATAAAACAAAAAAAACAAATTAACGTTAAGTTAATAATATAAAGTTCAAAAGTCGTTTGTTTTTATGCATCAATTCAATCCATACCTTTATTATTATATCTAATTATCACCAGCTAACTAATCAACTAACTAATGGTCAACCGCCTACTTTAAAATAGCCACTTAACTACCTACTTCGTACCTACTGTAGCTAACTATCCGCGCACTTAGCCAACTCACTGATCATGACTGGTTACATATCTTGACTAGTACCTATTGCTACACATGAAACTATCTATTTAAACTATCTGTCTAACCAAATAGCAACTAACCACCTGCCTGAGTGTATAACTAATCAACTACTGAACTTTAGAACTATTTAACTAACCAACCACCAACTACCTATAGATATAACTTCAGTAACAGCTACATGTAACTTCCTAACCAACTAACTACAAGTACAAGGTTCGTACATATTCTTGTATGCATACTTCCAGAGTTTTTCCATTGCAACTGGGAAGAAATGGACTGTTGCCTGCTTAAATATCATTTACGTCTCAATTCAGAGTGGCTTCATGCAAACAAAATGGACTTATTCCAGATTTTCAAGACTTTGTACAAACCATTGCAACTACCTGGCCAACTACACTGAAGTCTAACCACCTGGCTGTATAACTAATCAACTACTGAACTTTAGAACTATTTAACTAACCTGAACCAACCACCAACTACCTATAGATATAAAAGTCTAACTAGCTGGCTGGTTAGGTAGTTATATGTTATGTATACGTACTAGTTAGAAAATTAATTCGTTTGAAAAATAAGCTAGGTATACCTAACTTGTACACATACGAAGTTAGACAGTAATCGTTAATTAGATTAAGTTAATTTGTTAGAGTTATGATATAATACATAACATCAATCTTCATATGTAGTAAACAAGCCCAAAACATATTAAACACTGATCTTTGTAATCAAATTGATTACATTCAATATATATTCTGTTTGTTATGTGTGCATTAGCTGCTGTCGCTCTCTTTCTTGAGAATAATGTGCTAAAAAGTATGATTTTATGAACAATAAGCGGAAATCTTCATATGTGGTAAACCTGGCCAAAACATTAAAAACTGCTCTTTGACTTCAAATTGGTTACATTAAATACATAGTCTGTTTGTTTGTTTTGTGTGCATTAGCTGCAGTTGTCTAATCCTTTTCTTGATAAATTGTGTTACAAACTGTGATTTGATAACCGATATGCGAAAATCTTCATATGTGGTAAACGAGGCCAAAAAACCTATTAAAATCTGGCCTTTCGTCATCAAATTGGTTACATTATATACATATTCTGTTTGTTCTGTGTGCATTAGCTGTTGTCTAATCATTTTTTTTGAGGACTGTGTTTCAAACTATGATTTGATGAACGATATGCGAAAATCTTCATATGTGGTAAAAGAGGTCAAAATATATTAAAAAACAAGGACAGGACAGTATAAAGTAGTTGTTGAATGATAGTTGTAAACAAAACAATTGTCAGTATATATAAAACCAACTCCATAGACCATAGTATTTAAATATTTATATACTTATAAGTATATAAATACTATGGAATTGGTTTTATATATACATGTATGCTAGCACTGACAATTGTTTTGTTTACAATATATATAAATCCCCTAAATAGAGTAATACAATCATATGCCAGATAATTCAGTGCATTTTTAGTATAGGTGAGCAAGACAAAACATGTGCACAACAAGAGAGGAATGTGGCTCACATGTATTTAAAATGACACATTTTGCAGAAATGGATAGTATTTTAGTCACTCAATCAAACACACCTTCCATCTTTTGGGATCATAACCATCAAGATTATACACAGTAGAATGCATAAAATACATGTAAGCAGAAAAATTATGGTTGAACTATAGGCGAGTTGGGCTTCAATGATCAGAAGCAAGTCCGAAGTTAGATGTCTTTCATCCACTACCAGACTGACATCGATCAGTTGGCATATATTATAATCACAATTTGTGCTTTGATTGATTGAAAAAGCATTTTAATCGATCAAATGCTGAAACAATTGTTATATAATTTACAATATATAACACGACTGCAATAATTATAACATTTGCCGACAGCAACTGAATGATGAAACCTAAATCATTGAAAATATTATATTTGCACGCGACTTAATAAATATATATGATATACATTAGAGCAGAAAGCAGAATAGAGCCTAAGAATGTACTTACCAAAACGCGACATTCTTTTGGATTCCATCGATGCGAAGTATACATGTACGTAACAATGACAATGGCGTCGTAGTTCGGTTTCTGTTTGGGTGATCACAACTTGGAATCTAGCCCTCATTGTACACGGTTTTCATTCGATTCCCAAGTCCATCACCTTAATAGTTGTGTCTCTACATAATTCGTTTGAAAGAACTAAAATATAACTGGTTGTATAAACCAGATTTCTAATTGAAAAATTGACTGAATATTCACAGTAGACCTGTTCACGGTTGTAGGTGCATGATGGGTAATCAGGGCAAGAATTACAACAACAGAGTGAACGAACTACAGTTTCTCAATGATTTTCCGTTTTTTTTAACCTTTGGCATTCAATTCTTCCCCGGAGGGCAAAGATAAGTATATATGTTTGCCACATGGCAATTTTTAGTGGTATATTTTGCAAACTCGGTGCGTTCTGAATGAATTCAGTTCGGAAGCTGTTGTTTTCGAGTGCTTTGCGGACACAAATTTGAACAACAACAAAGGAGATATATTCAGAAAACTCTAAACAAATGCCATTAAACTAATCGTGATAAGCTTCATGTAAGCAAAGGGTTCCCTAGATTTACTGTTCCAGAAAATCTTTGCTCTTAATACACGGAAAATGCAAATATCCAAAGAAACGCGTCGCTTGAATCGTTTTCAGACCAAACTTTACAAGCATTTGTATGGAGCAGCGCTTACGCGGGAATCGAAATTGAGCGAGTAGTCGTCAAAATCACAACCAATTTCGCTTCTAACGTTCGTATGCCCAAAATATATACTTATCTTTATTCTCCTTGGAAGCTTAGGAAGGTAAGATGAAAAAAGCGAGAGAAACCATCGAGAAATCGCAGTTCCTCCACTCTCTTCTTGTAAAGGGGTAAAGTTTGGTTTGTAATTCCGATACATGACAGTCATAAAGGCCGTAAATTTCAGAGCCATGTACAGCCTATAAGGCTTAAAACTTTAACATTACATTTTCTTGCAACCATTTATTACTGTAGCATACAAGCAAGCATGGAGATAAGTTAACCCTTCGAGGCATAAGCCTTTTTGAGTAACATGAAGGCATAAGAGAGGGGGGTTATTTGGAACACCCCCCAAATTCAAAAACGAATTGTGCGAACGATAGCCTGACTACTGTGCTCACTCTGCACCGCTCTTTCGTAAATACAAAACTCTTGATATTTATAGCATAGCAACACTAACTATTGCTCAATTTATGTTTGGTTATGACAAAAACGTGTTACCTAAGCAATTCTCAAAAATGTTTCAGACA
>JANVCJ010094260.1:0-10152 GCA_026413505.1 Epizoanthus ramosus
GAAAGTACAGGAACCCTAGAATCACTGATGAGCAAATCGAGCTAGGGTACCACATATTGGTTTATATTGCATATAAACTGTGATGAGGTGATGAGGTGTGCATGTCTTCTGCAGGTGTTAATTTTGGATGTGATATCATATTCTGTATTTAAAGGGATTAATAATAATAATAATGCTTTGTACCACTCTTGCAAGTAAAACTGAATTGTACTGTTTTACAGGTGTTATGAAATTGGTAAATATAGAATTATTGAAATTATAATTTAAGAGATATATTTACAATGCGATGAAATGGTGACATGCGCTAGCAGCTGGGTCTGGTAAAAAATTATTGTTCGTTCAAAGGTTAATATTAGATATTATGTTAAAAAAACAAGAATCATAATTTTTCTATTCTTCCAGCAAAATACAACAAGTTAATTGAAAATACCTGTATTCGGTAAAGATTATGTTACATCTTCTTGTTGGTTGACTCCTTCCCGTTTTACGGATAGAAATTACGGGTCAACATGCTTTCTCTAGGGACCCATTTGGAAGTGGGGAGGGGGATAGGGTAGGATATCCTACTCTCTGTCTCTGGCGGAAGCTAAAACTAAATTTTTAAGCATGTTTTAAATACTTCTAGAACTAAAAGGCAAAATCTATTAAGAAGTATATTGCCTGTTTCAATTGGTGTTACGTCACCCATAAATGGAAGTCGGTAATAATGGGGTCGGGATTGTACCATACGTTGACAGCTGTGCGGTCTAATAGAAAGACTGTTTCGCTATACGGGGAACATGACAGCCATTAAAGTTTACAAAAGCTGCTGCCATGGCAACAGAAAATATTAACACATCAATGTTACCATGGAACTGATTAGCTAGGTCTGAGCTATGTGCATCTTTATCTTTAACCATCTAGAAACTTATGTCGTAGGTTTGACCACTCGTACTAACTCCCTTCCCCCTATAACCCGGAACGAAAATATCTTGGCGGTCAGAGTGTTACTGGCGAATATGTGTTTGAAAATTGGATAAATTTGCAGCTTTGCCGAATAGACTGAGTTCAGAAAGATAGAAAACTTGTAAGAAACTGTCTTTACTACGACTAATTTTTGGAATATTGATGAATTATTAATTAACAATTAATTAATTTAAATAAATTTTACTTATTGAAATATGTATTTTCCTGCAGCTTGCACAGACGAGGAAGCAGTATTTTGCCCCATTTATGTACAATTCGTTCCAGGATATTGTAGTGACCTATCACTTTATCCGACATGCAAGAAAACCTGCAATAAGTGTGGTAAGAGAAAGCAGAAATTCCAAGTTAGATCCATTTCAAGATATTCTAATGCACATCTTGTAGACGTTTGGACGATTTTATAAATGTAATCAACTAAAAAGATTGAAATTATTTGGTCGTTGCTTTGGTTGCAACTACATTTTACTCCATGAAAATAGTCCGCTCGCCGCGGGTCTTAAAAAAATGAAAATGAAAATGAATCATGTGCCTGGCATTCATTTATTTAAGGTATTGCGAAATGCCTATGACACCGGTGATTGAACTTCAAACGGGACTGGCGCCCCCGGAGACCTACAATTTTCAGGGAACATTCAAGACTCGCTACAAAGAAATGTTCAGTTTATAAACATGTTATCAAATATGAAGCAATTTTAAGTTCCACACCCTGTGCTTGTATATTAACATGTTTTTAAAACAACACTCTTTTTTACCGTAATTAGATAATTTACATATATTTACATATTTTAAAACAAATCTAGATAAAATAACTCCGAATAACTGAAAACTTGATGGAGCTGAGTAGTTGGAAAGTATCATTAAAACACTAATTACAATGGCTTGGCAATAAATTCAGGCAAAAATCAATGAATTAATAGCAACAAGTAAGCCAAAAGCAACAATGGCAAACAAACAAACAAAGTGTACTAGATGAAGACCTCTGAGATTAACATGGTAGCATAATGAGTTATTCTGAGAACTGAAGAATGTTTATTTTAACTCGTGTTTTGAATACATCTACATCTACATATACAACTACATCTATATACATCTACAGCTACATCTACAGCTACAGCTACATCTACAGCTACATCTACATCTACAGCTACATCTACAACTACATCTATAGCTACATCTACATCTACAACTACATCTATATACATCTACAGCTACATCTACATCTGCATTTACAACTACATATATACATCTACAGCTACAGCTACATCTACATCTACATTTACATCTACATCAACATCTACATCTACAGCTACATCTATGACTACATCTACAGCTACATCTATAACTACATCTACAGCTACCTCTACAGCTACATCTACCATCATGCCATTGTCCATAACTTTATCAAAGGGAAAATGGGCAATGGGTTATTTGTCCCCACAATATGCCCAAGATTGTTGAGATTTTGTTCTTAACTTCGTTTAGGATTGGTCACTGGTTTGTTAATTGGTTTCTATGGTTACTATTAGTTCTAGTACTGGCAAGTGTCATACCCTCTTTAAATAAAATCTACTGTATTGTATTGTATTCTATTGCATTGCATTGCATTGTATTGTATTGTATTGTATTGTATTGTATTGTATTGTATTGTATTGTATTGTATTGTATTGTAACTAAAACTAAAACATCATCCGAAGCAAAATTATGAGTTTTGCACAGACCCCTCCCCCCTCCGTATCCGTGGTTGGATATTTTCACTACGTGTGATCAATTATTTGGTAATATCCAATGTATAGATTGCGAAGATGATTTTGCAGCATGTGCAATTGTTGCACAAAATCCAAATGCGTGTACCGCCGCTGTTGCAGCCATGTGTAAGAAATCCTGCAACATTTGCGGTAAGTAAACACAACTTGTCTACAGTTTTGGTTAATGAAATGAATATCATATTCAATTGAATTTTTTTCTAATAAATTATATCTTCAAATGTGATGTCGTTTTTCAAAAAATTATTCAGTGAAGCAGTATTATATGTAAAACTTTCATTGGATTACGTATATATTTATCGTGAATGTTTTTAACCATTTTACCTGGTCGGTTTCGTGATATTTCCCTTAGGCTTCGTAGGGTGTGGCCTATCCAGGACAATTTCCTTCTGCCCATGTGACGTTTTACCTGTTCTTGGTCTGTTATCTTTCACAAGTTTTCGTCCGGGTGGTTTCTACCCACCAAATTCTAAGAATCTTCTTAGACATTTGTTCATAAAAGATTGAAACCCTACATATACATTAATAACTTGCAACATCTTAACGACGCAGTCACAGGCCAAGAACTTAAAAAAAATGAAGTTAGTTGGTTAATTAATTGATCTTGGCCAAAAACTGAATCCGAATGAATGAAAAAGCCTCTTTCTTGACCAGAATATATAAGAAGAGGCAATAAAGTACCGGACTTCTTGTCAAATTTATAACTTCGGGTTTTATGTACAAATTCCATAAACAGCTCCTTCCCTCTGTTTTTTTTTTTGCTGCGTTTTCACTCCTATCAGGAATATTCATAATTATAACACTAGACTGACTAAAGTTAGAAGAGTTGAGTAACGTTGAATAACGGGTGTTTTAGACAGTGACAAAGATGGCAATTCAAACAATTTACTACCTCAGTAATACGTATATAATAATAAGGTCATAATGCAATGAATCTGGTTGTTATATTTGCTATACAGGGCCGATACCGCAGCCAACAGTTATCCCCACAACAAAACCTCCTTGCACCGACTTACCTTCCGGTTGTCCTATGATGAAACTTCGAGGACATTGCTCTAACGACCGCGTCAGGAAAATGTATTGTCCAAGAACATGTGGCTTTTGCGGTAAGATATTATGCGAATACCCAAAAGAACATGCATAACAAAATATCATTTTTGTCTGCTTTGATACGTTTTCACTCCGTTTTCACAAAGCTCTTTAAATTTTGCATATTTTCAAATGCTATGAGCCCTTTGGTTGTCTTCTATAGGCTTTACACACACTTTCATTTATGCGTTTTAGTAAAGCTTTCTTGACGGAGACTGAGAAAATATCGAAGAAGTCTTTAAATTTTTGGATGTGTTTTCTAATAGGCAATTTGTATAGAATGGCTGGAGAATCTGTATAATTTAACAATTTATTTTATTTATTTATTTATTTCATAGCAGTATATTTCATATCAAATCACATTTTTTTATTTCAACTCAAACACTGATAGATAAATTATATTATAAATTAATAGATAATAAATAAGCACCTGTTAGGCTGTTAACTCTCTTTACAAACACTAAAAACAAAACGCTGCTGCATTTAGTAGGGTATATTCTCAGCGTGTGTTGCTGGATCCCTCTAAAGAAAGAGATAAAAGCTTTGGTCATCAGAAAGAAACCGATTTTTACGGGTTTGGGTTGTGGGTTGCGTGGAGTGCAGAATACAAACATTTTAGTACATTCTAGAATAGACCAGTTTTGTATTCGCAATTGCCGCTGATTTCAATGACTACAGACTCATTTGTACAGTGGTAACCTCGATTTGTCGTGAAATATTAAAAAAAAAACAACGGAGATACGAGCTATTTACAATTCTGTATATTGTTGGAGGTACAACTTTTACTCCTTCTCGCTGGTATTTGTAAATATTTAACACCTAGTCGAGGCTAACACTGTACAAATGAGTCTGTAGTCATTGTAATCAGCGGGAAATTGCGAATACGAAACTGGACTATTTCTAAAAATAAACAGAACAATCAAATCGATTTCGATCCTTGTATACATTACCAAGAAAGTACTCTCACTCAAACATGAGCTTGTTGAATTGAAGTGTCTCCTTTACTTCGACCAGTTGTTAATGAAATGAACTTTGGTTCACCATTTCTTGTTTGTAATAAATTAAATGTTCTATATATACTTTAGAGGGAGAGGGAGGTGTTTATTTTTTCTAGTTTCCATGATCCACTACATGATATGAAGGATAGTGAAGATTGTTCGACAGGAGGCGTTAGCAAACAACGCGAACAAAGGTACTGGGAACAAGGTTATTCCCTTGTAATTGACCATAATAAAAATAGATGGCGACTGGTATAATTACCCATAATCCTTAGCGCACGAAAACCCTAGAAACGCTCATAAAAATGCACTGAAAGGTCCTACAAACTTCAAAACTAATATTCACAAGGTTGTTAGTACAGGGATGAATTTCGCAAGAATATATGCCTACTCGTTGTGTTAGGTTCGTAAGGTATTGTGGTTAAAACCACCTAACACAACGAATAGGCACATAGAAAGCCATATATTCTTGCGAAATTCGTCCTTGTGCTAAAAACATTGTGAATGCTAGGTTTGAACTTTTTAGGATTTTTCAGTGCATTTTTATTAGTGTTTTTAAGAGTTTCGTGCGCTAAGAATTATGGGTAAATTTAATCTACTGGTCGCCATCTTTTTTATTATGGTCAGTTGTTGTCCTTCGTAACCGTCACGCTTTGCGCGCACCGTTTGTGGCTTGTGTGAGAATGCAGACGTTCTCCGTGAGCGCTGACACGTATACGATCCATAACTAGATGTGAACAAGAACAATTGCATTGTGATGGTCACAAGGACGATTTAAAAAATGAAGGGAGAAATCGACTTGTACCACTCTACTAAGTATGAGCAGTTTATATAGTCACGAAGAACCAAACCTGGATATAAATTCGGCGTCGTCATCAATTTCAGGTTGGTATATATAGGCAATACACATTAATAACATACCCGTAATCAATAATAGTTTGCATGTATTTCATTAGCTGACTTCAAACCTTTATCAATTACCCATTTTGTGGTCAAATGTTTTAATTTCTCAAAGTTGCAAATTGTTCCAAGTAGTATTAAAATGCGGTTTTCTAGCCTGGAACATGTGGAAGCAAAACACAAATACGCTTTGACTGGTGTAGGATGAGTATAAATGGTTTATAGGTCACCTACACAATGACGTTTTTCGTCTAGTTCATTAGAAAGTTGTGAAAACCTGCGTACTAGTATATGTTGCACACATCATAGCCTTTGTATAACATGGCCGTGTCGGCTGATTTACCTGGAAGACCGGATATTCCCATTTAAGAGGGCATTTTCGTCAGGACCGAGTCCAAGGTATGAAATATCCTAAAAATGCGAGACGCACAAAACCGAGACGAAGAAAACGAGATCTTTGCAGCATATCAAGCACCCCAAGCAATTATGTTACACAATGAGTGTTGTCAAGTCTTACAAAACCAGTTCTGTTATGCTGAGTCTTCAGTGCACACGCGAATAAGTTGCAGATGAAAATAAATCTTCGTCTTCCAACATACGCCGGACAATAAGATATGCAATTATATTTATAAACAAGAATATATGAAAATGCAAATCCTTGTATATCACGTAAAGACTGGTCCACAGTAGTTGTGGTGAATCTCAGTGTTATAATAGAAAACAAATAATAATCATTATCTAATATATAATTATATCAATGATAAGAACTGTACTATCTATATTTTACTTTATTAAAATTGAATTTTATAATCTAGCCTTTATAGCACTGCATGTTCAGACGTGACTCGGAATAAAACATTTGACCCTGCAGACAGGACTTGAACGGAATAGTTTAGCCCTTGTAAAAGGTTTTAATTTGCTCGGTAGAAGAAGTGGCCAATTTAATAGAAAAAACTATACTGATAAGTATAACTTGTTATATGATGGCTGATGCCGTCAGATTTTGTGAATGATCGTTATGTTATACTATGACTTTGTCACTGTTTATCTGTCGATTCGTGGAAGTGATGTTTATCAATTATGCATTCTGGTTTCCTGGAAATGCTGTGTAGCCGTCGAGTAAAACAAATCGGGTTTACATGTAAAATTCTAGCCAGAGTATAGCACAGTTATCGTTTGATGTCGCCAGGATGCGATTGCCGATCACTACTGACGAGCGAGACCCTTGCAGACCAGTACCTTGGGCTTGACCTTGTGTTTTAAAGAAAGCCCTTTTGCAAAAAAATAGTTTTGAAAATCAAATATTATTCTATGGTCGAATAACTTTATATGTCGGACTCTTTTCGTTCATTTACACAACAAAATAAGTGGAACGGATCAAAGAAAACATGGAACGATTGTAAGAGTGTAACGGCTCCAGTTATTTCTCGGCGTTCATCGTTAAACATCCCGTTCTGTTTGAGGACAGTTGAGAATATTTCTCGCGTAAATAGTAAACTGATACTCTCAGAACCTGTGCTTCTTTCTAGCCACACTGTTTCACTGTTTTGTCTTGCAAATAAACCGACTTCCTGTCAAATTTCATTCAGGAGTTGAATTGGATTTGATACGACAGAAATGACACGTTTGACCGAACGTTCGAAGGCTCGTCTCGCACGCACCATACTACAGAAATTCGATACATGTACACTCGAGTTTCTGACGTGACTACTAATCTAATGCAACAGTGTCTTTAAAATATTTTCTGCACTGTTGATTCAAATGCAGGCCAATCAGGCTCAGGCCCTGTCCTTACATTTGCAAACGCGTATTATATTTATCCGGCGAAAGCTTCCTTTCCACACGAAAACGATGGTCGTTTATACGAATACAGCGTTTACGAAACGATGCGTTTACCGTTACGGTTGCTGTTTTCACCGTTTATGCGTGGACGAGAGGCCTAAACGCTTTTTTTAAAAAATATTAAACGCAGCGCAACGAGTAACGAATATTTAACAATTATTAGACGAAGTTGAGCACAATATCGTGATTTATCATATGAAAATCCATAAGAGACATACGATACCGAGTATTAAATGTGTTGAGAAAAGTCATATCGAACTATAAACCATTTATATACTAGACGAACTAAGAGACGAATTAAATGACGAACAAAAGATCTTTGACGAAAGTCGTCGAATTTAAAATGTAAAAACTGCATGACAAAACAGCTAAAGCGTATGCATCATTTAATCGTCTCGGTATTTTTGATATACTAATTACTATGCTTTTGTTTTATTTTTTAGAGAGTCCAGCTTTGATCAACAACGATGGCATCCGTTGCCACTGTTTCTCCAGAATGGGAAGGCAGACTTCGCAAGAAGGAGTACAGAGATTGGATTTCCGTTGGACACGCACTCTCGATAATGTGCGATGGCATCAGACCATATATTACCAGAGAAATAATGACGTTTCATGCTAGTCTGTGTTCAACACTTACGTCACAGCCACCCTGCCACTGTATACATACACCGACCAGGAAAAGAAACCCGTGGCATGACCTTGCTGCTTGCGCATGGGCAAGTGAGCTCCGCAAGAATCATGGCGGGCGCAAGCCCAGATGGCAGCAAAGTGATAGCACCAAGTGGGTAGACCCAATTGATGGCCCCTGGGAGATTGCCAAACTTTATATGCCGGATCTTGGTAGCCATGCGGTGTCTGTTGTTGATGCACGTACTACAGACCCCACAGGTCTTCTGAATCTTATCTACTGGTGCGATCATTTCAAAGTGCAACAGCCGCTGGTGAAGGAAGTGCGCGAAACTCGGAATACAAAATGGGGACACGCACCGCATCATGAGCTCAGTTCGGTGCAGAGAAACGACGCATTTCGCGCGATCTCTGATCTGTTGCAAGATCCAGAGCTGGTGGCTGATCCAGATGTTCAGACAGCATTAGCCAAGATCGATGCACTCAAAGCAACAGAACTAGTGGACTTTGAGGAAATAGAATTGAAGGTAATTAAGGATTCATTGAACTTGGTAAACGACAAGATGGAGGAAATGCAACTGAAGTCTTGTACGGACTCACTTGAGATTAAACAAGAAATTGCGGATGTGAAAGATTTGATCAATTATAATACTAACAGGAGCGTTGTATGGTCAGAAATTCTTAAAATGAAGGGACTTCTGAAAGTCCTTGAAGAACTTGTCAACAAGCGCCGTCACACAAATGTGCTGCACACGATCAACCGGCTGTGGAAATACTACATATTAACTGGCTGGCTACTGAGCTGTTTTGTGGTAATGGATGAAGAAATATTAAGTTCAGGTAAGTGATTAATCACAGTTAATGTCGTTGCTACATAAATAACGTTAGAAAATGGAAATATTTTTGTCGTGTGACTGTCCACTTTTAAACCTGTGTTAGTCGTATAAGACTGAACTGAACTGACAATAGCATTAGTTGAACGTTAGATCCTATGATTTCTTCAGTTAAACCAAGCTTTGGTGGAGACGGTTGTTATCTTTGCTTTAATGTTGGGTGTACTGGGTGTATTTGATTGTCGTATTTTAATACAAAAGCCTTCTAAATTAATATTTAGTAGGAAGTTTCGAATAGCCCTACTACATACAGTAAAATGTAATGAACTTTAAAACCATACAAAAGAAACCCTGGAATGTGTTAGTATAGATTGTTTGGTTTATAAAGTAAAATGTATACTTAGGCCGTCTAAAATATCGTAAAAGATTTTTTTGTTAAAAGCCATGTTTAAGTAACAGTGAGTGTATAATGTATTGAAAGGGAAAGTTTTAATAGTTTACAAAGATGTATAATTATAAGTACCCGATGAATGTTCTTTAGTCGGTCTTTAGTGCACCATATGCTACGTGAAATGTGAGAGCGGTTGACGTTCTGTAGAGGCTAACAGAAAGCAGGCAAATTATTGGCAAGTGATGTTTTCCTCTAGGACTAAATATCTTCGTTCAGGTTTCTTTTACACAGATATTTATCAATGACGCGGCTTGTGTAGACTACAGGCTATGATTGACTCAACACTTTAAAATATTTAGAAACCACAGCTATTTATTACTGCTACTTCAGCGGTGTATACTAATTGTTATTACTGTTTTCTTAACTAATATAAACTCCAGAAGAGAGGTTAACTGGCACATATTAGGTAAGGAGAACGATAGACAGGTGATGTTGCATGGGTCGAGTTTTAACGACAATATTTCCAACATATGATACAGCAACTGAAACTTTCGGCATAGCGGGTCATGACACAATTGTTCTATTCGTAAAGGCGTCAAACAAGTGGTCACGTGAAATATTACAATTACTTTTATGTGATGGAACTATTTAAAAAGGTCAACATATTTAACAATTATTCCCCGAAGTGGAGGTGACTAGTGGTGGATATTTACCGAGCCGCTTCGGCGAGGTAAATATCCACT
>JANVCJ010094271.1:0-10151 GCA_026413505.1 Epizoanthus ramosus
GATTACTACAAGGGTAAGGGAAGAAAATAGAAAAATGAGACTGACCCTTTGTGCCATATTAAAAGACCTTGCAGATATTATTTAATTTAATATAGCGCATTCTTCAAGAATGCCCAAGTGCGCTTTACTGCATGTTCGCACACCAATCCGATCAATATCTAATTTTGTATATGCGGTATATTGTATGTCTGCAACAATAGACTCAAACCCAGCCGATCATTCTATTGCAAACAACATTTGAATAGTTGGTTTCTTGGACAACAGCACTGAAATATCTCTCTGGATTAGCAGCCAGTCATGCAATCTGCCAGGCCATTCATCCAGCTACATGGCTGTCAGTTAATATGCCCCGGATGACCTTTTAAGGAAAATCACCACTTCCGCATTATATAGCGTGCTGACCCAATATTTTACTGAGGAAGGAAAGAGACTTGAACTTCAAAATGATTTATGACAAAGCGAAGTAAATGAAGTGTGGGTTGTCTTGGTACATTTAAAAATAGAATGGTCAATTACTTTAGTGTCCTTGACAAATGTGTTAAATTGATGTTCGATCTGACGGTGCCGGGCAGCACATTAAAAAGCTTGGCTGCAGAGTCCTGGAATGTCCCTGTCTCCATTGGCGTTATCAATCTTGGAGCATTACTTGACCTTAGTTGACGCATCTGTGTATGTTTTTTCACTCTTAGATAGTTTGGCCAAGTATGGTTATGCATAGCTTTATGTGTAGCTTTCAGGATTTCTAAATTGATTTGTTCCTTTATTCATGGGAGTCAGCCAAGGTTCAAGACATCTTATTCTGATGCATATTTATTTAGGACGAAGCCAGCTGCCGTATTTTGGATCTTTTGTAGTTTTCGCTCCAGCGCTTGCTGGATATGCAATCGTGTACACTCTGTTTGTTTTATAAGAACCATTTTTATAAGTACGCTGCGGCTGAAAAAGTCCAAAATATAAGAACATGCTAAGAACATACATGCATGAGGCTGAGGATACGTAGGGAACTTTTACTCGTCATATACAGTGGAAATAATTTGTTGCTAAACTGTAAATGAATGTTCATACGACATCGCCTATTGGCTGTTCCAAATCGGTACATGGTCAGTAACAACTAGTAACACTTGTAAATAAAAAAATATAACCTACATTTTTTCCATGTAGGTTTGTTATTCGTAGAATAACCATTCTAAGAATATTCCCAAAATTAAAACAATAAGAACATTTTAAGAACATTCGAGTCTGAATTCCAGCCAAAATATTAGACGTTCTCATAAAACAGACAGAGTGTAAGTCGCCATTGAATTCGGCCGCTGTACGCGTGAAAATAAATACAATTACAAGACTCTAGGCTGACTTCAGACGCTAATTTTCCTTTGCTGCAAGCGAAGATCCTTTCTCACAGCAAAGGGAAATTAGCGTCTGAGGTCAGGCTAACAAGACTCTTTAGAACACCAAACGTGCTGCAGCTTGCTGACACAGTGGGCGCAGATACACCCTCACCACAATTCCAGGAATATTTTCCTTTTCCAGCTTAATTTTTGAAAAAGTTACAATATTAACACATTAGAAGATTTCATTATTATTATTATTATTATAGTTTATTACTTGGCCGAGTGAATTTACAACAAACTGCGACCATGTAATCCATCAATGATATTTGTGCCCTACTCCCATGCAGCTATTTAAAAAAGGTTCACATCCGCAAAGCGCAATACGCAATACGCAGTACGCAATACGCAATAGGGAAAGTGCAATACCAAGCACCAAAGTAATTGTGTCTAGCTTCCTCTGTCTCCCAAACAACACACAGAAGTAGCAAGGTACGTTTATAAACACTGCCGATCAGATTTGATTGAATAGCTTTCAGTAATTAGCAAAATCTACATGCTGGAGAGCTGAGAATCGTGCTTTGCATATTACTCATTGCACTTTGCAGATGACAACCGTTTTCGAAATAGCTGTATATGGCCGACACAGGACGTCTATCCTGTTCACCCCTCCCCCTCCGGTTACAAAACATCTATCCTGTTCACCCCTCCCCTCCGGTTCCAGGTCCGACAGTTTGTTCGTGATACGAAAGGATGGTTTCCGTGACCAGCCGAAGTTGTTTTTACTCTCCATGAACTGGCCGTGGCCGTGCCTGGGTTAGCCTATTAGTTACAACTGGCCCTATTGCAAACTGTAAACAGTAAAGATGTGAATTTGTGAGTTTCATCGGCCAATAGATCCTAAGAATCATTCCCAGACATTTCATCGGAATTTATCTAATTTCTCCATATCTGTCTATGTCATTCAACATGTTTCCGAGTTGCATAATGCGATGATAAAAAACGGTGGTAAATGAGTACAGTAACTTTAAAAAAAAACATACTTTCTGTACGTCATTTCTCGCGCGTCGCTCTACTCTACATTTCGAAGCTCGAATCGCCGGCTGCTTCGTGCTTGATTTACTATTTCACTATTAATGAACAAACTTTTCCGATCTGCAAGTCCATTCGCGACCCACGAATACCTCGAACTCACCTCTTCCATAACTTGAACAAATTTATTGATGCGTTGTGTGTAACTTCGTCTCGGATATACGATAACTCACTGCACAGCCGCACTTTGATCATGAACAACAGTAGACTCAGGAACATAGCCCGATTTTTACTGCATTTTTATATCCTTTCTCTAAGAATCTATGGTCCTACTATAGGAAGTTTATTAGACACACACTCAACCGCTTTTTCACGAGAAAACTGACAAAATATTGAATGCTAAAACCAAAAGTTTTCTTTCAAGGTTAATTTTCAAAATATTCAAAAAATGTATATATACAATTCCTTTCAATAATTTATTTCCGGTGTAAAGAGGAGGAATTTGCCTCCGCTGGCTAATAGCTGGCTACGCCCCTGGTAGATGAAGTTAAGCACTTTTGGTTTTAAAGTACTCCAGAGTAGTTCAATATCATCACTAATTGATTGTGGTACTCGTCACGCCAGCCGCTCTATACTAAACTCTGTAGTATTCAAGACGCACGCACAATCAAGTTTGTTTTCTTGTTTTTTTTAAAATAAATATGGCCAGAAAGTGCTTCAATTCGGATCATTTTAAATGTAGGAATGGGAAGAAGGCTTCGCCAACCACAACAAAAGCACTCTTTCATTTTGACAATCTAAATTTCTGAACCGCGTCGGTGATTCGTATAGTTCAGTGGTGATTCGTAATCCACTCTAATCTGCGCCATCCTGTACGTTAAGCTCAAAATTGCTTTGTATAATATTTTCATCGCACTGAGCTTCCCATTTGCGGATATTTCATTCTTTCGGCCTGATCAAAAAAATATTCAAAAACGCTACTACATATCTAGTAAATTTGATACAACATTCGTTAACTAACCAGAGCAGCTAGCTTGTAACTCAAAATTTGTGTTTTTTCCTTCCGAAAGTTGGAGTTTAATAGTGCGTCTCAAGTGCGTTGTAAAAGTATCATCTGCCGGGATTCCTTTTTTAGTAACACTCTCTTTTCATCAAAACAAACGAATTAAAACAAGATAATAAATGAAGCAAATGGATGACTTGGACTGATATTTCATTCGTTCTGCTCTATTCCTAAAAAGTAAAAGTTTCCTTTGATCTAGTTAACTTGAAGACAAGAGCTAAATACTGATGTTACAAATACATTTTAACATGTATGAGATGTTACTTATTTTCAGTTACTGAAAAATAAAAGTTTAAACATTTTCATAAGCCACTTACTTTCCACTGCATAGTGAAGCCATCCGGCCCGCTTTCTCCTTGTCTCTCTGACAAACTTTTCACTACTGCCTCGAACGTTTCTATAGTAGTAGCAAGATTCTGCAAATGTTCCTCTTCATCTATGCTGTGATTGTTTGCGTCTCGGCCGATACTGGAGATATTAGTTTGAGGATAATAATGGCCACACTGCCGCTGTAATGGAGGCTTATCGTGATCTGTTTCGTCTGTTTCACCAAGAAACTGTTTTACTGACGGGTAATCTGGCATTGTTCCCGGTTCGTAGTGATAATGTTTTGGTTGTTGTTGTTGCTGCTGTTGTGGCTGTTGTTTCTGGAGTTCCTTTATCTTTTGGATTTGCTCTTCTATTTGTTGTTTACGTTTTATTTCTCTTTCTTTTTCCTGTTTCGTGTTCTGATCTTCAGGTTTCGGAGCGTCTTCCGGTAACGCTGACGTTTCTACTTCCGGGACATTCTGAGAGTCCAACGTCGATTTTATTTCTGTTTTTCCGCTATTAGAAGAAGCAGCCGCCTCGCCTTCGACTGAAATGCTTTCATCGGCTAAAGATTCTGTCTTCTGACCTTTAACAGACATTTCGTTTGAAATCAAGTCTTTCTCTTGGGGTTCTTGAGGGATTAAAACCTCATTTCCTGGTGATAACTTATCTAGTATATCGGAGTCCTTGTCAGTAATTAATTCACTGTTACTTCGCTCAGACGGATGGCAATTTCCCTGATCACTTTGAGCTACGAACTTTGGATGCTGTGATTTCGTTTGTTCTGTCTCAGGATTGGTTCCTTGTGGCTCAGATTTCTTTGCGTTGGTGATTTCACCCAACTGCTGCGCAGTCCATTCGTCAAGCAACTTCTTGCAATTAACCTTGGGTTCGTGACGACTTAGTGTGTCTGTCTTGGACGCACTAGTTTCGCTTGTGGACGCAACATTCTTCGGTGAATCAGACTGTTCGTGATAAATGTTAGGTTTTGTTTCCTGGTTCTCCATGTTTGGCCCGTGACGAGTTATTTTCTGGGTGTTATTTTGATTGTCACGTCTACCCTCCAGTGGCTGAGGTGACTGATCTCCCTCGAACGTTTTCGGCGCCTGATCAGTTTCAGGCAACTGTTGAGGATTAGTATCTCGAACATCAGTCTTCGATATCTCCTGCTCTTTTTCTTTCAGTTTCAATTCTAAATCAGCAAGACTTTTCTGTTGTTGTAAAACTTGCTGGAACAAATGCACAACTTGGGCTTGGTCGGTGTCGTGTTGCTGGTGCAACTGTTGCTGACGAAGAATCTCTTGCTGCTGCATCAGGAGTTGTTGCTGTTGCAATAGCATTTGTTGCTGTAGTTGTTGCATCTGCTGGGTCTGTGCACTTGTTTGCTGGTGCTGATTCAACTGCGACTGCGCGGTCACCACGGAGTAGCTTGTCAGATAGTCCGAGATAGGCGTGGAGCCTCGACCCGGGACCACTCGACCTCTCTGAGCAACATCTGGCGCCCTATATCCTACGTCAGTCAATCACATCAAAGAGTTCAAATAGTCAGCAATCAGAGTTAATACCCTCCCCTCAAAGTTGTAGTAGTTGTTGTTGTTGCCGTAGGTGTAGTTGCACTTGTTTGTTGTTGTTGTTGTCGTAGTTGTTGTTGTTATAAATTGTAAATTACTATTCTCCATGATAAGATTATTCAAATTTTAAGGTTACAGTTTGATAAAACATTTAAAAACAAACATTTTCGATCGACACGACCATCTAGTTGTTGTTGTTGTTGTTTAAGGAAAGTTTGCTCTTCAGTTCTTTTGTATTACAGCTGGCTGCGTCCGTTTAGGATATTCCGGAATAAGAATATTCCTATTCCAGAACACTGATTCCAAGTGGCAGAATACATGGAACGCATTCCAAGTACTGTATTTCGGAATGAGCATAGCTCCCAAACTCTTGCAAGTCTTATTACGGTTGTTCGTATTCCGAAATGATCTGAAATGAATTCATAGAGAAAAACTTTGTCCCTACTCTATATACCTTGAGTCCGCTTGACAAACGCATAATTCAAAAGATATCACTTGAGTTTTTAATTTGTTGTTCTGTTCTTGTTGTAGTGTCAGTTTAAATTCTAGTTAATATCTTTATCCCCTATCCATCAACGAACGCTTGGCTTCTCTCTATTGACATTCAGTCGTATGAATTAAAAAGTAAAAATATTTAAAACAACTCTATATATGGACACTAGTTATGATCTAGACACTAGGCATGATCCAATGAGTATGACCCATGGTTGTCACAGGCTCAGGGAACAGAAAACTCTTAAACCTCGGCCTAATATATCGCTGGCCTGGATTACTGTCACAGCAAGTGCGACCGCTGACGTTCCCAGAATACATCGCCGCCGTGCTAGTACTCCCAGCTGTATTCTCTGTAGGTATGAATTGCTGGCGGTAAGTATGTTTCCATGGGAACGTCAGCAGAAGCACTACCTACGACACAACCTGGGATGGCACTGCAGACAAGTATTACTACAACTACACTTACACCATTCACAGTGAATCTGAAGAATATATTTGTTTCTCGATTCGTTTGGTCATTTACATACAAAATTTCAACAGTGTATAAAAACTATTGCCCCTGACTTCCAATCTGGAAACCTTCGGATCCAGATATGAAATTACTATACGTTGGAAGTCATTTCTATTGAATTTTATTTTGCTAGAAATCATGTTTGCATTATTTTCTGGTACCTTGGTACTGGTTTGCGACACAAATTCTAAGTTCTTTCATAAACTATGCACATTCATATAAGTAAACTTTTTAAATCTTATTTTGTGATTATTCGTCTTGCGACAGCAGAAAATACGCGTTGACATTTGGTCAAATGGTCGGTGTGGGTTCGGTTACATAAACGTTAGGCGGCCCAATAATCCTATGCACGTTCTATGTAACCGAACTCTTTACGCCATTTACATTTTAAATTTAATTTTATTTGTATTTAAGGGCATTTGATCTTCAATTCGAGGCTTTTCCAAGCTAACTAAAAAAATTTAACACTTCACAGCTGAAGTGTACGCTAAGATATGATAGAAAAGTCTTCGTGTTTGGTTAGTTTTGCCACTGACTCCCATTACCTTCCACACTTGAGTGTCCCTGGTTCGGAGTGTAAGACCACGTCACAGCTGGTGACGTCACACTGGGTATGTTCATTTGAGATGTTCCATATGACCTACTGGCAGTAGTTGTGCCAGGCTGATTAGCTTGAAAAGAAGTCTGTGTTCGAATAACAGGCTGTTGCGCCGAC
This sequence comes from Epizoanthus ramosus, assembly GCA_026413505.1. NCBI lineage: Eukaryota > Metazoa > Cnidaria > Anthozoa > Zoantharia > Epizoanthidae > Epizoanthus > Epizoanthus ramosus. The sequence continues at coordinate 7,025 of JANVCJ010094271.1, forward strand.
AGCTGCGGCCAAGTGCTAGTAGATGTCTCTGAAAACTTGCCAGGGCTTCCTGACCACAAACTATTAGCGGCAGTCGCAGCAGAGACAACCGAAATTTGGGCTCCTGTCTCAGGGTATTGTCGCTGAGGGCTGCTTGGATTCTGTCTGTATTGTGCTGGTTCTGGTGCTTGTACCTGGGATGCTGTTCTATAGTTACGAACATTTGATAGTTCTGTTGGCTCACTGGACGACACTGGCCCGGGTACAAGGTCGCCTTGTGTCTGAGGAGACGAGTATGGCGAGTACAGCTTCTGTACTTCCTTGGACTGTAATGGTCCTGAACCTGGCTGAAGTTTTGGTTCAGCTGACTGGTCAAACCGGGACTGCATAAATGACTGTTGCTGTTGTTTTGTTTTGGAATCCTGACGCGGTAGTGATGGTTGTACTTGTGACTGATAGGAGGCTTGCTGCTGTTGCATACCAAATGCTTGCCCATCTACCTGTTGCTGCTGTTGCTGCTGTTGTGAGGATAGTGCCGAAGTGAATGGCGCTGCTGGTGGTTGTTGCTGTGGTTTATGAAAGGTTTCTGGTTGAGATGAGGCTGACAGTTGTCGCTTCAGCGGAGATGGTTGCTGATGAGGGAACGAATCTCTTTGCTGATACTTTGGTTGCAGTGGCTGGAGAGGAGATGAACCCGGCAGTGGTTGTTGTAACTGAGGGTAGGGCATCTGTTGGTAAGATGGTACAGGCTGCTGGTTCTGTACCGGTTGTGCAGGCTGTTGTGGCGGTTGTATAGGCTGTTGTGTCGGTTGTACAGGCTGTTGTGTTGGTTGTACAGGGTGCTGTGTTTGTTGGGCTGGCTGCTGCATTGGTTGTCTAGATTGCAGTGCTGCTTGGACAGAATTCTGTGTTAGCTGGACTGGTTGCTGTGTCGGTTGGAGAGGTTGCTGTGTTGGTTGAAGAGGTTGTTGTGTCGGTTGAAGAGGTTGTTGTGTTGGTTGAAGAGGTTGTTGTGTTGGTTGGGGAGGTTGCTGTGTCGGTTGGACTTGCTGTTGTGTTGGTTGGAGAGGTTGTTGTGTTGGCTGGACTGGTTGCTGGGTCGGTTGGCCTGGCTGTTGTATTGGCTGTGCTGGCTGTTGAAACCTCAACGTTTCTGACTGTTGAAGTGAGTGGGGATATCTCGGTTGTGGTGATTGTGGGAATCGAGGTTGCAGAGGTACTTGACTTTGCTGTGGCTTGAATGGCTGTTGAGACTGCAGCATTCTCTGCTGCTGGGTCTGCCATGTTTGCTGTTGTGACTGAGGATACTGCTGTTGATTGGGTGGCTGCTCGGGCTTTTGGTTTGACTGTCCATGGGAGGGCTGGGAAGATTGCAAAGCATGTGGCTGTTGCAGGAAACCTGGTTGATGACTCTGTGGCTGTGACTGGAAGGGCAACTGTTGGTTTGAGAATGGTTGACCCGCTTGCTGCTGCTGCTGCTGTTTCAGCTGCCACTGTGACTGTTGTTGCGGCAACTGTTGACGTCTGTCTTCCTGCTGCTTCTGCTGCTGTTGGTTTTGTGGTTGCAACAGTGGCTGGTGAGGTAAGTCGGTACGATGTTGATGCGTAGATTGTGGCTGATGTTGTGTGGGTTGCTGCCACTGGGGCTGCTGGGGCTGCTGTAATTGATGTTGTTGAGGTTGCTGTTTCCATTGTTGTTGTTGTTGTTGTTGTTGCCGCGGTTGTTGTTGTTGTTGTTGTTGCTGCTGTGGCTGAGGCTGCTGATTCCACTGTTGTTGTTGTTGTGGCTGTCGTTGTGGCTGCTGTTGTTGATGTTGCCACTGTTGTTGTTGTTGTTGTTGCTTCTGTTGTTGCTGCTGCAGCTGCTGTTGTTGTTGCTGTTGTTGTTGTTGTTGTTGTTGTTGCTTCTGTTGTTGCTGCAGCTGCTGCTGCTGCTGCTGCTGTTGTTGTTGTTGTTGTTGTTGTTGTTGTTGCTGCTGCTGCTGTTGCTGTTGCCACTGCAGAACCTGCTGCTGAGGCAGATAGCTCCGAGATGCTGCCTCTTGTTTTGAACCCACTGCACCGAACTGCAGCTGCTGACCCGGTGCCATTGGAAGAGAAACAGCTTGGTTGTATGATGGTACATTACCCTGCGGTGGGGTTCTAAACCGACCAAGAGATACAGATGGGGTCCCTTGAACATTTCCAGGGGTACTCTGGTCCTGAAACTGCCCAGGGGATGGTTGCCTTAGATTACCTGGAAACGGCTGCACAGTAGACTGTGAGCCAACAGTTGTTGGTCCCTGTGAGGTTGCAGTTCCTGGTATCTGCCCTGGTAGACCCTGAGATCCTTGAGGCACAGAGGGGCTCAACGGTACAGGATACGGCATGTCAGCCATTGGTCGATGTAGTTGTTGTGGTGCCACAGGGATTTGTGCCTGTGACAACGGTGGCCCTGGTGAGCCTGAGAATGGAACATTACCAGCATGCGATACTGGAGACTGGGCATCCTGTGCTGCATGTGGAAGCCTGTCATCAGCATGCCGTGGTGGTTGCTGCGGCAACTGTGATTGAGGACCTTGTGGTTGAAACCCAGGACCAGGTCCTGCCATATTACCATCAAATGGGGGCCTTCCACTACTTTGTGGAGACGTTCCTGGTGCATGAGGTCTTGGCACATTACCTGGCTGGGGACTGGGAAACCTTGGGCCTGTACCGGGAGAGAGTGGCAATACTGAATGGCCCTCTGGAGCAAACGGGAGACGTACCTGGGCCCTTGGTATTCCTGCTGGGAATCCTGCCACAGTAGCAGGTGGGTGGGTGGATGGGTACAGTTGCTGACTGGGTTGCTGGCTGCCAGGCGGCACTCCATCCATGGGACCACTAGCTGAAACAGTTGGTCTAATCATGTGTTCCGGCTTTGATGCTGTTGGTCTCTTGGGCGGATTCCGTTTTTCTGTGAAGAAGAGACACTGAAGTTTAAAATTTTACAACGAAACAAAACCTTCCCATGGATCACTTTTTGCACACACAAAAACAACAAACTTAATAAACTGCTAATGAAGCCAATTAGACAGACTATATATAGAACCAAGGGCACTTTCCATTTGTCGGGTCCGGCCAGTCTGGCCAGGCAGTTTATCACCCTATGTTTGTACAACAACTTCGT
>JANVCJ010094282.1:0-18141 GCA_026413505.1 Epizoanthus ramosus
ACAGTAATATATGAGACTTTAGCACCTAGCCTCGATTTAAAACCTTTGTTCACAGGAACTGGAGCGTAATTCGGAAATGGGCTATTCAGCAGTCCAGAAAATACAAAAGAACTGGGTCTTTGTACCCAAACGACCCCAGAAGGCAACGCTTCGACGAGTATTTTGCACAATGCGTCATCAAGAGTGTTTTTCAAACTATTGTTTTGACACAATACGCGTTACTTTATCTCGTCTAAGAAACAATACCGAATTAGGAGATGCATTATGTGAATCACATCACAATTCTGTTTTGTTCGTTCATTCAAATTTTTCATTTGCAGCAATGCTTTATTGGAATTGTTTAGGTGGACGGGTCCCAGTCGTTTTGAAGTTTCTGGGGTGGTGAATTAATTTATTTTATACTGAAGGTGAAAGGTCCATTTCACCATTTGCACCAGATCCCAGAATGTGTGTGCGCTATGAAAAAAACAGCCTATCCTGTCACCCGGATGGAATTTGTAATGTGATATGCCACTCGTAAGGTTAACGTTTTGAGAATCCTGATACACCGACACAAATTAAAAATGACTAAAAAAAAATCATATGAATAACTACATGTTATATTATTTCTTTGTTTAGTATTTAATAACAGCAGTGGTATGTTTGTCAAAGGAAAGCTCGGATGAAAAACACTGTCTATTTCACATTTGGTATGCCTATTTGTTTCTTCAAATTTCCCGCTCGCCGCAATACACCATTTTTCTAATGCAAAATTTGACTAGATTTAGTTCTTCGTGGGGGCTAAATGCGATGTTTTTGTTGAATTAAGGAGCCAAAATGTGACCCAGTAATGACTTTTAGCCCCCACGAAGGACTGGATCTAGCTAAATTTTACATTAGAAAAATGGTGTATTGTGGCATTGAAGTTGTTGGGTTGTAGATTAATACTTCGCTTTTTCGGACATCAGTGATTGAAACTAGTTATTTATTTTGTGTACGCTTGCGTGAATAATTCCGTGACTTGGAAACCAGCCAAAACTGACAGCAAAAGAAGCTACCGAATTGCAGTCTGCGTGTCAATTTCTTGCTGTGAAGGAACATTAGTACAGCGTCTGCTGGGGAGTTTATAAACTTCACTGGGCTCCTAGAAGTAAAATATATCTATAAAACAAAAAGAACATTCCATGGTATGCTCTAAGAATCGATTATGTTTTCGGCATTATTTTCGACGAAGGCTGGTTTATGATTACGGCCTGCGTCTCAGACAGACTACAAGTAAACCGAGACGGTTAAATGTTGAACAGCTGGTGCTCAAAATGTATTCTATATACTTTTAAGTAAAATAAAATAAACAGTATAGGATAACACAAAATGCAGATAACTCGCACTCCCTCGACGAACAACTTCATGAATTGTCTGAAAAAATTGCAAATTGCGCGCGGAACGAGTTTGCGGCGGCGTCCAGACATGTTAATTAATTTGTTTTTACGTCATAAAAGGAATTCGAATGATATCCTTAACGACGAATCAGTTATCCGCCACTCTCAGGACTGTGATATTATCATTATTATCATCAGTCATCGTCGTCGTCTTCGTTATCGTTGTTTTTATCGTCATCGCCATATATCGTCATCGTCCTCGTCATCAGTCGTCATATATCGTTATCGTCCTCGTCCTTGTCATCGTCATCAACATTCGTCATCGTCATCGTCATCGTCATCGTCGTCGTCATCGTCATCGTCATAATTATTGTCACCGTCATCGTTATCATCAGTATAATCTGTTTTAGTATTTGTCAAACTAGCGAATATTGCTTTTCGCGCGCTTCTATTGGTTAGTCACCTCCACTTCAGGGAATACCCCAACTTGCTCTCTTCCATTAGTTTCAATTATACCATATCCCACCTTCGTACGTTTTGATGCATGTTGTTTTGTGCGTTGTGCGCATGATCAGTGGCAGTAATCCATTCAGTTAATGAAGTTGAGCATTAGACGCATGTTGGACCTAACAGATTCGTCGCTAATGTTGGACTTTTCTACCGTTACTGCTGGCCATTGGGGAAGATGAAAGGAACGTGCGAAGCCCGTCAGCTGGCGTGGACTCCAAACCAAATGTGTTGTCATTGGGTCGCTTCCGGCCTCTCACGCTACCTCTCATTTTGCGCTGAAAGTTTGCTGTGGAGATGGTGTAGAGGATCGGATTAAGGGCAGAATTAAAAGGCAGAACAAACACGGCTACCCAGGCATACACGTCAGGTGAAGCTTGCATGCCCAGCAGAGAGGCGATGCCGATTATGATGATGGGGACCCAACAGCAGAAGTCTGTAAGCACAATGAAGACCATGCGCGTCCCAAGAGCACCTGTTGTCGAAGACATTCCGCTCAGCTTGCGCGTCTTTCTGATGGTTTTAAACATAAGAAAATACAACACAAAGACAATGATGAGGGAGACGAAATTAAGACCTAGAAACAGAAAAACCGAATACTCCCAGCCTGATGGCTTCTCAGCTGTGAGGTGGAGAGGCAGGCAGACACCCGAGCGTGCGTAGAACTGATCTTGAAAGTACTCAATAGGAAGCAATGGAATTGCGGCTAATAGAAAGGCTGACACCCATATGGCTGCTACTGCTTTGTATGTACCGGCAACCGATAGGTTAATGCGACGGTAGGGATGCGCAATGCTGAAGTATCGGTCGATAGTCATGGTAGTAAGGATAAACACCGACGCCTCGCTACCGACGGTAGAAAGAAATCCGCACAGCTGGCAGAGTGGGCTCCTTTTCCAAGTGTTATTGAAGATGAAGTACTTGCCGCGATAGTACATATCCACACAGCCTATGATAATTAAGTAAAGGCCCATAATGAAATCAGCCAAAGCAAGGCTCAATAACAGCAAAGAGTGAGACTTGTTTTCGCTTTTCGTTCGCATTCGCCACGTGAAGACGAAAGCGTTACCAAGCAAGGCGATGCATCCTAGAATCCATATGGAGGCTCTCAGAGTTATGTTGGCCATCAGATCATCACAGCTGGAAAACAGGTCTTTCGGCGCTGAGCAGTTGGATCCTGTCAGCTTCGAGATGCAGCAGAACTCGAATCTATCAGCTTTTCTGTTAAATAAAATAAATGATTTCACGTTTCAGATGTTAGCTAAATAATCACAAAAATTGATGACTTAATTACTATCCAATCAGTAGATTAAAATTATACACGTACACAAATATTTATTTTCAACATGTGTAACTGATGAAGATTTTGAATACAATTATTTCTGCAAGCAGATATTTATAAAATTTAATAGACTATTTTCTTGAAACACGTTTTTCTGCTAGTAGGACAAATACTGAGATGAATCAAATAAATATGGTCTTCGCCATGAAATAGCTGTTTTCTGACATTTTGAACATTAGCATTTCATTGCTTCATCGGAGCAAAAGCAAGTCTGAATCCCCGGGGAATACTGCTCCCTGACAAAAACAGGGTCACTGGATAATCCGGTAGATGTAGCTTGGTGGAAAGATGACCATCAAGCTAAAAACTCGATATAAATTCTGAGTCAGTGACGGGAATTGAACCCATGACCTTCTGATTGCCAGTCAGATGCTCTACCCACTGAGCTAATCTTTTTTTTCTTAAAATCGTTCCAAAAAAATTATCATAATTAATAACATTAGACATTCCGCAGTGTTCTTAGCACTAGAGTATTCATCAAAAAACTGAGTGAATACTTACAAATATTTCAAAGGCATTGGATCAAAAATATCGATAGGAAGGTATGTCAGCTGCATGTTGCCATCCAGATAACTGTTGATAAACAGAAATAGTAAGAATTTGTAGTTATGTTCTGCTCCATTTACACGAGCAAGTTTTTCTTGACATTTTTATCTTTATAACATATTTACCTTGACAAGTTTATTTGCTCTTGCTCTGACCCCTTTGCAAGTTGCCTTGTCATGTCGTTCACAAGAGCAAGGTTCGCACTTGAGAAAGTTTTCCTTGACCAGTTTCCTTGTTCAAAATCAAGCAGGCTAGTTTTGAACAGGAAAAGTTGTCATGAAAACCTTGTCACATTTCGACTTTTTTTCATCGTCTTCCCGAGTAAAAAATCTTGTTATGGAAAAACTTGTCAAGAAAATCTTATTCGTGTAAATGTAAATTTAGTGCCAAGATAAATTGGAAGGCTACGTACAGTTTAGTTAGCGAGTCTAGTCCACAGAATGCTCCCGATTGGATCTGGTGTAGATCATTCAGATGACTTAGGTTCCTGAAAAACAAATCTTAATACAATTAATTTCGAAAATCAAGGTGGTGAAACTAAGAGAATTGAAATCAGACAAGATTTTTTTTTGCATGACTTTAAGGTAAAGACAGGGTCAGAGGTAAAAAATATAATTTGTACGATAAACGAAATGGAAGCAAATCATTCTTCAGAACATCGCATTCCCATATTATTTTAAAAATGATTAGTACCCGAAGTCAATCCGGTTTAGTAAAAAAAGTCATAACAACAACAGCGATAATAATAGTGATAATAATAATAATAATAATAATATTAATAACAATAATAATAATAATTATTAACAATTATTTCCTGAAGTGGAGGTGACTAGTGAACAATTATTCTCCGAAGCGGAGTTGCGTAGCATAGGATATTCTGCTTCCCACCGACACTGAGGAGAATAATTGCATTAGTATATACCAAACCAGTGAATCGCTGTACATACCAATTTTATTTTCATTAAAAATAGTACGTACTCCGATCGGTACAATTGATCAGGATAAACACGCTCCAACACAACTGTTTCTACGCATTACAACAAGGCTCGCATTGTATTTACTTCTTGGTATTGAGAGGAACTGTTGTTTCGTTTATTTCAGGTAATCTCGCCGCCATTTTGTCAATTAGTGTGCACTCATGCGAGCTCGGAATAACGCAGGATATTCCGAGATAGGGAACCAATCAGATCGCGCGAAAAACACTATTCACTGGTTTGGTATATGCTAATGAGGGATATTCAACGAGCCGCGAATACGGCGAGGGTACCATAGCAGGGTAAAATGAAGGAATATACTTACAGGGTTCTAATGCTGGTCAGTCCTTGGAATGCGCCGGTCTCAATTATGCGTATTGGATTTCCCCAAAGTTTGCTGAAACATTTTCACCAGTCATAAAATAATGAGCACAATTAAATGAATAGCGTCAGTAATTATTGATTCACTTCACAAACTGTTAGAACTCTATAGACGTGTCAATGGTAGTAATGGTAATGGTGATGGTAATGGTAATGGTAATGGTAATGGTAATGGTAATGGTAATGGTAATGGTAATGGTGATGGTGATGGTGATGGTGATGGTGGTGGTGGTGGTGGTGGCGGTAATGGTGATGGTGATGGTGATGGTGATGGTGATGGTGATGGTGACGGTAATGGTAACGATAATGGTAATGGTAATGGTAATGGTAATGGTAATGGTAATGGTGAGGGTGACGGTAACGGTAACGGTAACGGTAATGGGTAACGGTAACGGTAACGGTAACGGTAACGGTAATGGGTAACGGTAACGGTAATGGTAATGGTGAGGGTGAGGGTGAGGGTGAGGGTGCCGGTAACGGTCATGGACGATACCAGTAAAGAGGAAGCGATAAACTACTAATGCCGCCACGACAAGGTTCGTTTTATACGTTCCCAATAGAATGTCGAGAGTAGGCCAGCGACTTAACGTCCCTGTTCACGGGTAGTGTGGCAAAAGAAGGTCGCATCAATTTAATCCTCGACAGTAGGCGGGAGTTGAATCAGGGACCTTCTTTTCCAGTAGCAATCAGAGACCTAACGAGCTTAGATAACCTCGTATACAAAATTACGATATCCCATGGCCATCGCCCGGACATTCCCACTCTCTTGTCCCAGTGGAGTAAGATCATTAGTGTGATACTAACAGGTAGAAACAGAAGATGATTATGAACCATGACTAACACTGGTTTGAAAACACCTTGACATAACAAAGAGGACTAAATGGTGGCTCAGAGATATATGGTATATCAGTTAAAGAAAAGTATCCAATGTTATGAGTAAAATTATTTTTGCTACAACGTGTTCTCAGGTTGGCACATCCAGTAACTTACAGAGCAGTAAGTCTGTGTAGTCCCTGGAACGTTCCCTTGGTTAATATCTTTAACTTGTTCTGTGAAAGGACCCTAAATAAAGCAATAACGAACAATTATTGCACGAACACGCCTTGAATGGGTATGCTGCCCCTAGTTGGCTATAACCATCTCATATCCAGCAAGTGTGAGTGGAATAACTGTTTTATTAAATAATTCATAAGTTAAAATTTACTTTTGCTCTTTCTAGTTTTGTGTAAACCTAGCGGAATTTTTAAATTTTTAAATTTTTAAATTTTTAAATTTTGAATTTTTAAATTGCGCTTAAAAGCAAAACAGGACAGAAAAATCGAAAGTTTAATTATGGTTTAAGAAACAGCTGTAAGCCAGAGGTTGGTATTTAATGAACGCTCTTCTTGATAAGACACACCATTTCGAAATGTAAGATGCTATAGCAAAGATTCCTGTGTATCTGACACGAATAATCATAAAAATAAATCAGCAAAATATATACTGAAATTTGATTGGTTGCTGAAAAACAGTTACAATTTTAATAGGCTCTATTCTTCTAATTACATGTAAATATAATCCACACTGAAAGAGCTCAACTCGACTATGAATAATAATAATAATAATAATAATAATAATAATAATAATAATAATAATAATAATATTAATAACAATATGCGGCAAATTATTTTACCTTGTGGTTACTGTCATTGACCGCTACTAAATTTAGCGAGTTTGTTTTTGTATGATTTAGCGCGATTAAACCAGTTTAAGAACTTCTTCTGTGATTTTCAAAACGTTTTGTTAAAACATATTTTAAAGAATATATTTAGCGATTTGTTACTGAATTTGGTACGTGCTAATAATAGCAACCTCCGGAAGTGAAAAATACTTTGCAAACAAAACTTGAGTGAGTTTCCGTTCTCAGGCCCCTCGCCGTACTTTTCTTTTGAATCTAGACCGTCAGTGGCCTAGGAATAGCAACTTACCGACGTCATAATCCAAGATGGCGGGCTGTCGAAATGCAAAAATACAGAATCGTTTTCGCCCAGTTTTCATTGCCCGCAAAGTGTTTTTACTACAAGCACCTATTTCTTTCTTCGTTAAAAAATGTCGTAAAAGATGGAACTACTAGAGGATCTATACGTGCAGTCAGGAAGTAAGTATCTATTGTAACCAAAATGCTTGTTTTATGTTTATGGTACGTTTAAAAAAGACTAGAAAACAATACAACTTACAAAGTTTCGAGTTTTCCTGTCTTGCCAAATGAGTATGGAACTATCTCCGATATTCTGTTTCCATCAAGGTCTCTGCAAAGGAAAGGTTTACTTTAGAAGTGGCGGCTCTGTAGAGTTGCTCCTGATGGTTCATCAATCGAGGTTCACATGATATACGTGTGATGTGTTGGGTTACCGTGGCAACAACAAAAGGGAACGTACCAATCATTTTGGGCGCATGCTAAAACATTCTTTATTCTTATTAAACAGTATTTACAAATATAATTGGAGCGTTAATTTGAATCGAGGTTCACATGTTTGGTTGTCAGTTCTTAAAATAAATGTTGCTCTACTGGAATTAAAACTTGGAAAAGATTCATAGGTTTTCAAATTTTAGCTTGAATTTTTATCCCAACTAACAACTGTTTTTACTTAGTGAAACACAACTACTTTAACAGTTAGGGTACTTACATTTTTTGCAAGTTCTTGTATTTGGAGAAACTGCGATAAGTTATTTTCTGAATGTTTTTATTCTGCAGAAATCTGAGGAGATAATTCAGTAAGACAAACAGACATGAATTTATAATTCCCAGTTTAGACGTCTAACACATAAATAACGCTAACTACAATACGTAAAAACCTAATATATCACACTCTGAGTGGTCGGCTGTTTCTAAAGGAGCTTTCAGACACTGGCAGGGATTCCATGTAATAAAGTAAAATTACCTATTTATTATATATATATATATATATATATTATTTCAGTTGTGCAGTATAAAAATTACAATAACATAGAAGACAATAGAGTACAGAGCACAACAAGGGAGGACACAACAGTTATTACAATGTTATAAGCTGTTCTGCAACTCTTTTAACAATTTACAGAGCCGATATATAATGATCATGATCTTGATGCAGAATATGGGCAGGTCGTATGAAGGAGCTATAGGACCCGCTCGTAGGCCTCTGTATCTTCACCGAGGAGTAGCGTTATTGGCCACTTCACGAACAGTAGGGAGAATATGCTACCAAATAAGGACATACAATGAAGATACACACATGATGAACTTCCTAATTCACGAGTCGGCATTGGGGTCAAATTAAGTGGTGGTTTGGCTGTACGAAGAACGTACCAGCGAATTAAAAATTAACAGCAAATATTCAGTAAAGGTTTTAAATCTTCGGTATGGTTAAACATTGTTCTTGGAAAGGGAATGAAGAATATTCAAAACTAAGTTCGGAATGTGTTCGAAAAAGATGTGGAACCAATCAGAAGGGTGGTTTACTATAACGGCAGTGGAGTTTGACGTAACAAATTGATGGTAACATTTACGAGTAAAATTATGGAGCAACTACCCAGAAACCTGCGGAACTATTTTGTGAAGCAGAGTTCTTACTTCCATGACCTTCTAATGAGATTTGTTGCTAAACTAAAACGGAATCAGTTGACCAAAATCCTCAGTGTGATCTTTTACTTTCGTCTCTTGAAGAGCAGACGTCTTTGTGTTACTTGTTTCAAGAAACTGAAGAGTTAAACTTTCCATAAACTAGTTATGCACAATTTAGTGTTTGCGAATTCAGCCTGAATTCAGCCTTTAGTAGTACGTTATAACTCCTGGTGGCTTTGTAGAAGTTTTATAGATGAAGTTTCCTTACTATTACTTGAAAAACCTATGTAAAATTATTTACAGTCTGCACAGTTTTAGAAGTACCTGTATGCTAAAATTAGGAAGAGGAAACACTATTGACAAACATATATGCTAAATGTAAAACATACAACTTTATTATTCCAAACTTCGAAAGTGAGGATTTTAATGTACTGTCTACATAAGGATGATGTTTATTTCATAGAATACAAAACCTTTTGAAAACGGTCTCCAGTGTGGATTGTTTGAATCCAGAATGATCAATAATGAATTCTCCCAATACATGGATTGACATCTCTAAAACATAGTATATATGCTTTCGAGGTCTGAGATAACCCGTTGCCAAGCAACTGGACTACCATAATCTAGTGATGATGATGACGATGATGATGACGATGATGATAATGATGGTGGTGATGATGGTGGTGATGACCCGGTGGGGAGGGGGGACTCCCATAGTGGGCATGACGCTCGACGGGGATGATCGTCGTACCTTTTAGGGGTTAAAATTGTAGGCTGCGGTACCAGCTCTTAGCTAGGGTGTTAGAAATACAAATGAGCGTTGGAATTCAAAAAGGTATCTTTTGCCAGAATACCTACATCAGGACGGAAAACATTTTCAGAAACGTGTCGAAGTGGAACGAACTCGATATAAAATTATTTGTCCTAATAAATGTTCACTGATATATCATTTTTATATATTTATTGTGTATTTCTATGGTACCTTTAGGGGGGTTAATGAGCTCGAGCCACACCCATACTAGTACTTTTATGGGGGGTTTCTTTGAAAAAATGCGACGATCATCCCTGTATATATTATATGGTATTTAGAATCTTAGTACTTTTAAAAGTATTAATAATTATGTTACTTACTGGTTCGTTTTTTAACAGTTTTTTGGACTGTTACCAAATCTAAGTATTTTCAAGGAACCAATAAAACACATGTTGTTGTTGCTGTTGTTGTCCAGTATGGGAGCGGAGTCCCCCCCCCCCTACCCCCGGGCGTTTATCTCTTCGTTTCTGGTGAGCGTTGATACTGTGGTTCCGGTCACCGACTCACGTAGTAAAATCAAGAATAAGTGAATTGTTAACGAAAACAGCTACTTCGCCTCTGCCCCTTGTCTTATTTCATTTTGCTATCTGTATACGTTTTAATTTTGTAATTGAACTCCATTTAGTCTGTACGTTCTTGTCTTGCCGATCCGAGTGAAGCATAAGTTTTCCATCTTCGTCCCTACATTTTGTTGTTTAATTGCTTTACCAGATTGTCATTATATTTATTATCACCAGTGATACGCTTTCTAAGCACAAAATGGGTTTAAGAAATCCAATTTCACGCCTGTTATGCATTTACTTCTAATTCTGGACTCAGTCGGTTCAAAGAGCAGATAGTGCTACCCAGCGCGGGATAAGTGTTTTAAAAATGTTTAGCTTATTTTATCCACTGGATATCGGATAAGGATTTATTCGCTGGATATAAGGTCAGGCTAATAATGCTACCCACTCTTTGAACAAGCGGGGGGCAGAACACGAGACGCCAGGCAAGCTGTTAGCTTGATCAAACATTACACTTGACCATATATGGAATCAACGTGTAATTTTACATGTGATATTACCAATGTTTTCGAAACCGGTTTAGTTTGCAAAACTAACTTTTGTAAGCAACATTAGCTTTTGCAAACTGATGCAAGAGTCATTCGTGATGGAATGCAGAATATTTTTTATCGATTTATTTCATTTCGTCGGCAAATCGGCTCGTGTAACCTCCTTACCTTGAAGTCTCCTTGAACTTGAACCACATGGATACGGATACAGGGGTTCGGTTCTCTCTGGGATTTTTCCATGATCGACCTTTTTGTATGATCTAATATTTTCTTAATCTGATATATTTTCCAGTGCACTGGCACAGTATAACCGAAGTCAACAAGGAAAATAAGTTGTACTTTGAATTTATTTATGTATTTAAAGTTCGACTATTTTTGTACACAAAAAAAGTCAAAATACCAACTTATCACACAAATAATAAAATATGTTTGTACTGCCCATTACCAATACTATAAATCCATGCATGGCTTTCCATGCCTCGATAGAAAATGGAATTAAAAAATTACGTTAATACTTTCTTAGGTTTTCCATGTCTCGTACAAACCCTGGCGGATATGGCGATGAAAAGAGAGACCCAAGGAATATCTTTTCGTTTACTGCCTTGCGTTGATGTCCACGTGCGCAGTACCTATCTAGAAGACCCATATTCAAAGATTTACTACTTTATTAAAAACATTTTGTAAATGTAATGTCAAACACGGCATCAAATGACTCCCGGTGACGTTATAAGACCGCCATTTTGGATTTTTTTCAGAAAATGACTGAGCAATAATTAAGACGTTATAAAAATTTATATCTTGATTCAATGATTGATCCTAATTAATTGTAATCCATAAAAAACGTTTTATATACGATGAAAAACTGCGTAAATTAACTCTTGGGCGGCCGAGTTATTTTTCATAATAAGTTTTCCAAGGAGGGACCGGGGCTGGGTCAATCGGATCCCCTTTCCCCCCTCTCCTCTCCACTAATTTCAAAATGTATCAGTGTCTCTGCCTGAAAGTTGATACACATATAAGGCTCCAATCGCACTAGAGACAAACATTTCAAATGTCGGGGGCAAATACATCATTGTTCGACTTGTTCCAGTACGATCCTTCTTTTTGGAAATTTGCGTGAAATTTCCGAAACCGACAAAACATCAAAGATTCCGACTGTCAAATTTGTTCTGCCTCGAGGAAGGACAATCGAGGACAAGATGTGTCTGGACAAGATGTGTTCAACAATCTTGTCGCCGAAATTTGAAATGTTTGTCTCTGGTGCGATTGGGGCCTTAGTGACATCAATAGTTTAATGAAATGGAATTTGTGGGATTTGTAAATAGTTGCCATGCCAACTAGAACGCGAAACATTGAAGTCAATTGACCAAAGTCTTGAAAATTTAAAAGTATTAAATTTTGTATTTTTTTTGAGAATGAGAATTTATTCGATACAAGCAAAAATAATAAAAACACACTTTTTGCAAATAAATCGATAAAAGTAGATCGACAAAACTTTATTATAGCAATAGCCATAGGTAGGTGTCCTCGGGCAGTAATAGTTTTCCTGCCCTGCACTGCATGTCGGATAAAATAGGGTTAATTTTAAAAACATTATATTGACTCGGTTTTGATTGATTTTCGTTACTAAGAAAATAAAAATGCGAATATCCATGGGTGGTAATATTATTTTTGTTTTTCTTTTCCCACTGACTTGCGATATTCATATCCCGGTGATTTTCGTAAGCCATAAAAATAAAAAGCTGCTGAACCTGAAAGGCGATCTAGTCTAAGCAAGAGAACACGCCAGAACTTTGTTTAATATTACTAATAGGGTTTGTTCGATCTGACGGACGCCATATTGGATGTTGCCGTTAGAGGAATAAGAGACGGTCTATTTAATCTTGTGGGAGAGGGGTGGAAGAATGATTTCTCTGCAAATTTTTTTTCTTGGTCAATCTTCGGCAAAAACATTTTTTTTCTGTTTTCCCCTACATTCTCTTTATAACAGTTCGGAGTGCAAATTAATTTGTTTCGCCTGGTCCGATCGTGCAATTTTTTTTTTACAAATTTTTCCACTCACCCCCCCCCCTCCCCCCCACGAGATCAAATGGTCGGTCCCTAAGTGGATATTAGTGGCCATTAGTGGGTTCGCAATTGCAAGCGTTTTACTTGACTGATTACACTTCACTATAATTGATACACACGAAGGATTAGCGTGAAAATGATGACAGACAAGCAAAGCTTAAGCCCGTCAATACTTATCATTTAGCAGCGCGTGCAGCGTGTTTTTAATACAGGCACAGCGCATATATTGGGTTGGAATTTGTAGCCAAAGGTCATTTTATTACCCCGTTCTGAGTTTCAGCGAAACACATGATATCCAATACGAGTATTCCATGATCCAGAAACCCACACAACACTGAAATACAACTATTCCGTCTTCAATCAATCAAACGTTTACCTTCGTCGACCGCCCGTCAGTGTAATGTTTTTACAGCTAGCTGTGAAAATAACACAAAAAGGAATTCGATAACTCGAGAATCGGACACTATTCACGTTTTAAATTTGCACTGAACTGAAAGCACTAAAGGCAAAAGCTCCAGGACCAGAAACAGACGTTCTGCTTACAGCTATTCACGAGAATGTGTACATGTCGTACAAGGCAAGCGTACGTGCGTATATGCGTTCACTGTGATGTGTGATTGGAAAGTAGCTTTGTTGATCAGTGGTTGTAACTGTAAGTGTTAGACGAAAGTCTCTAAAAGCCCTAAAAAGAAGACAATTGCAAAGGCTTTGGCGAAACATACTGGAATTGACTAGCCGCAGTTGGTCCGGTATTGGGTTGAAAAACACTAATTGTCTGCACGTCTTAAACAAGGCTCAACGAGATAGAAACTCAGCCACGCATCACATCCGTTTAACTCAACATACTGAAGGATTATCTTAGTAACTGGAAAGATCGAGAATGATTATAAAGAACATGACAAATAACACAACAACAGATGATATTTTCGAAGAGTTTGATTTTATATTGGAACCAATTGCTTCCATGTATGTAAGATACACTCTCACTGGCATTGTGCTGGTTGCTGCACTAGTCGGAAACATAATCGTTATCCGAGCAGTTTGCGATAAGATCCCGAGGAGAAAGCCTCTCATCTACATGCTAGTCGGGAATCTGGCTGTAGCTGAGCTTGGGCAAACTATTCTTCAACCGTTTTTATTACACTACGAGGAAACGTGGCAATGGATTTACGGGGATTTCTTGTGTCGCGTGATAAATCCGTTGCAAGCCGTGTGCCAGTCAAACATTACAATCACGCTAGCAGCTATTGCTGTCTATAGATATGTTGTCATCACATCGCCGTTATCTGCCACACGGATTTCTCAACGCAAGATCAAACTTCTGCTCACTTCCTTTTGGACTGTCGGGTTGTGTATTTCGCTTCCTTCAGCAATCACGCGAAAAGTAATCTCTTGTCCCAGAGAACCCAACTTTACGTGCTGCATGGAGGTGTTTGAGGAAGCCTCGGCTCATCGCAAATACGCGATAGCATTTGACGTAGTGGTCAATCTCATCCCCATCCTTACTATGACTGTTGCTTATGTTCTGGTTGGATTGAGGTTGCGATGGCACTTAAAGGCTACAAGAAGGCTACACGATTCTCACGCTGATGGCAGTGTGGCTTCAAACGCGGTCGGGGTTGCAATCGACATGCCGGAAGTATCTGCAGAAGTTGTCAACAACAACAACAACAACAACGACGAGAACAACAGCAACAACAACAACAACAACAACAACAACAATAATAATAATAATAACAACAACAACAACAACAACAACATGGGCAACCAGGACAGAAATATGTGGAATGGAAGAACTATTAACGAATTGGAAAGGACCCTACTAAAAATGATGTATTTCATTGTGATCAGTTTTATCGTTTGCTACGTGCCGTATGAGATTATGCAGCATCTATTTCAGAACGGAATATTGTCGTCGTGGAAGTATGGAGGTATCGTAGCTATGTATACTATGTGGTTAGTCCTTGTTCCAAGCGCTCTGCACCCCGTGTTCTACGGCACAAAGAGCAAGTTCTTAGGGAAAGCTTTTTTTGCTGTGTTTTCCTAAATATGCATCAGTAAGGAATGCACCTAGCCTAAGGGATGCGCTATTTGATACATTTTTTAACAACTTTGTTGGATAACACAAATAATAATATAATATACATGAATTGCAGGAAAGGTGGAACGTAGGGGGGGGGGGGGGTAGTATAAGAACTTGTGACAAACTGGCGACAGGGCTACCTCTAGCAAAAAAGCTAAACAAAGTTGCCGTAAATCCGTAAATCCCCCACACTATGTCAAATGGCACAAGAACGTAACGGCAATAGATCACTCATTATGTACAAAATCAAATACATATCATTTCCATTCACACATGTGAAGAGGTGAAACTAAAAGAGTCATGTGACTCCGCAGGACACAGGAATGTTCGCACAATTGCACTTATTCGAACAATGGACAAATCCTGGAGCGCAGAGGGCACGGAAATGATTATTGATCAAGATTTTGCATTCCACTCTGAAAATGAATCATCCTTTGTATGTACCACAGTTCGTCCAGTCCAGCTTATCTCCAATCGATCACTGTGATGCATCAAACACACCAACGACCCACTGAGCCATTTAAAAATTTAATATCGACACGCGCTTATAATCAAAATACGATTTTAGTGTATAAGAAACCGACCATTTGATATTGTGGGGTAGGAGTTGGGAGAATGATTTGCTTGCCTGTCAGAGGGAATTATTGAATGTTAGGGATCGACCACTTGATATTGTGGGGTGGGTGTGGAAGAATAATTTTAGTGGGGATCGACCACTTGATATTGTTGGGTGGGTGTGGAAGAATAATTTGCTTGCCTGAGGCAACTATATAAATATTTGGGGTCGACCTTTAGATATTGTGGGGTGTGGAGATGGGAGATTGGTTTGTTTGCTACGTATTTTAAATCTTTTTAAAGTCTGTTGCAAATTAATATTTTCTCATATTTCTCTCTGGCCTTCTTTCGTTTCTGCAGCAACCTTTCGTGCAGATTATATTTTCTTCAGTTGTGATTTTGCACTTCTTTGACTCCACAATATGTAATGGTAGATCCCTGAAATCTGAACAGTGTTTGTAAATGGGTTTATATATTAATAAGCCTGGAAATCCTTAATTAGATATTTGAATGACACATGTTTCATCGTTGATGATAAACTTTACAACAACAGAAATCGGCCGATATGCTGATAGTCCAGTTATATTTGCCCTTTTTCTGATTTTATACACATATTTTGAATGCAATGCAATGCAATGCAATACAATACAATACAATACAAAATACGTTACAAAAACGCATCTCATCTCCATTTTTCTCAAATTAGTAGCAACATACTCTTTTGTTACAATAATAATAAAATAACGACGATGATGATGATTGATAACGATTGACGATGATTGATGATGATTGATGGTGATTGATGGTGATTGATGGTGATTGATTATGATTGATGATGATTGATGGTGATTGATTATGATTGATGGTGATTGATGGTGATTGATTATGATTGATGGTGATTGATGGTGATTGATTATGATTGATGGTGATTGATTATGATTGATGATGATTGATGGTGATTGATTATGATTGATGGTGATTGATTATGATTGATGGTGATTGATGGTGCAGTGATTGATGGTGATTGATGGTGATTGATGGTGATTGATTATGATTGATGGTGATTGATGGTGATTTGATGATGATTTATGGTGATTGATTATGATGATAGTGGTGATGTTATTGCCAGTGACGATGATAATCATGAGGTTGGTGATGGTGATGGTAATGACGAATGATCATATAATATATATATATATATATATGGCAATTCATAATAAATCATACAAGTACCCGCTGGGTAGATGTGTGTACGTTACAAGACGGTCCCAATGCGGTTAACCATCAATAACCGTCAAATGGCCTAAAACTCTACCGTCAACCCTCAAAATTCCTTCAATTAAGGTTAACCGCCAAATGGCCTAAAACTTTACCGTCAACCCTCAAAATTCCTTCAATTAAGGTTAACCGTCAAATGGCCTAAAATATTAACCGTCAGTTGTCAAAAAAGCAATTTTATCAACCGCAAGAGGACACACAACCATGGAGACACTCTGACTCTGAGTCCTACAGTTTCAGTTTTGGAGAATTGTATCGTACACTGCATTTTACTTCGCATATTGCCGGGATCGAATGACAATGAATCAGGCCTTATCAAAAAAACAACCCATGAAAGATTGTAAACTCATCTCTTTAGAGCATTTGTAAATAGTAATTTTTTATATTTTTTTTAAATAGATAGTTTTATATTTTTATTAATTTTAGGACACATTGTTAAGCGCCATGAACATTTAATGGATACGGCGCTCTATAAATGTAATTTTATTATTATTTATTATGTAAAGAAAGCGACAACGCGAAGAATCCACCTTGAATCAAAACAGATGGAAATAACACTGATCAGGATAAATATATATTTGTCATATACACAAGGACTAGGTCACCGAGTATCTTTAATCCGTACGGTTACCCCTGGGGTTACTGGTGGATCAAAGTCATACCCTCCGGGGGGGGGGGGCAGGGGAGGGTGGGACTCCCATACTGGAAAGGACGCGGATGATCGTCGAATTTTTTCAAAGAAACCCCTAAAAGGTACTAGTATGGGTGTGGCTCGAGCTCATTAAGCCCCCTAAAAGGTACCATAGAAATACGCAATAAATATAAGAATGATATATCAGTGAACATTTTATTAGGACAATGATGTTGATATTGAGTTAATTCAACTTTGACTCGTTTCTGAATTTTTTTTTCCACCTTGATGTGGGTATTCTTTGCATATTACACCCCTAAAAGATACCTTTTTGAATTCAAACGCTCATTTGTATCTCTAACACCCTAAGCGGTACCCGGCATCCTAAAATTTTAACCCCTAAAAAGTACGACGATCATCCCCGTCATGTCCAGTATGGGGTCCCTCCTCCGGGCGTACCTTATATCGTGAATAAGTTTCGCAGTTGTTGGACACTGTGCTGGGTAGCAGAGCCAATTCATGTCAGTTCACCCTTTTAGAATGAATCAAAATGCAATGGCACATTTTATTTGTGACTCGCAATATAATGGTCAAGATATCAAACATCACAACAAAGAAACATATCTGCCACAAGAAACTAACACGAGGTATGAAATACTTGAAAAAGCTACACAAATGATTATTATTATTATTATTTTATTAAATATTAAATAATAATGGCAGTTTTTGCATAACATTCACAATCAGTAGCTATCGATAACCCAACCACTTTCGGATTTTCTGTTATTTTCGAGTGTGACGTCATGAGTCCTGAACAGCAGGCCGAGGCAAGGAACTGAAGACATTCATTATGCATTGACGCATAGCCGGCCAGCTATTGGAGGTGAAGGCCTTCAGTATGCATTGACGCATAGCCGGCCAGCTATTGGAGGTGAAGGCCTTCAGTATGCATTGACGCATAGCCGGCCAGCTAT
>JANVCJ010094283.1:0-10150 GCA_026413505.1 Epizoanthus ramosus
ATCAGTGGTAATCCACTCGGCTTCGCCTCGTGGATTAATCACTGATATAAAACTCAAGCTCGTTGCATAACTGTTAAATAGCAAACGCTCAGAGAACCAATAAAATGCGTCCTTTTGCAATAGAACACGGCAAATTTCTACTAATAACAGCTATGTTCCCCATAACATAAATAAATTGAAAATTAGGCATGGTGAGAAGGTTCAACTCTTTAGTTGCAAGACAAGAGTAATATAAATTCTATACAAATGAATAGTCATGCTGTGGGTTTTTCTCAATTGGTTAAAAGTTAGGCTTGGTGAGAATTTCCTACTCTTTACTTGTAAAAAATAACACGTCTATACTACTCTTCAAAAGATGCATGCACAAAGACATGCCACTGGTTCACGAGATTTTCCACGTTTTATCAAGAGTACATATATTTCAGCAGAACAAGGGTCAAACATCATCAAAGCTTGCCCATATATAAGAGTCACCATGCGTTAAAGTCTATGGTTCATATGCATGGGTCAGTACTTACTTGAGCATATCTCTATGCTCTGGAATTTCAGTATTTAGTGTCCCATCCTGTACCAAGGGGAAAAATGCTGGCCGTTTCCTGTAGTGAAAGGTAATACAATGCAGTTCATTTGCGTTTACAAACTCGTGGGCACCAACAGTTCCAATTTATTGTAAGTCTTTGATATTGTAAATCAGTAAACAGTAAAATTTGAATTTTAAATCTAGATAAGCTAAACAATTATTAGCATTTATAAGAAACAACTCTTGATAAAATTCATGCTTTGTATTCTACCCAAAGGCAGTAACAGAACGCTCTGACACGTATCTAGTAGTATTCGTCAATGTACGAAAAACGCTAAACAAGATTAATGCAAACAGTAAAGCTCACTTGAAATTCATGGCCAAATCTGTGGAGAGTATAGAATGCTTGACATAGCTGATAACCATGCGGTACTCATCAGCTGTCATCTTCTGAAATATGTTGTGTCCCTAAAAAACAGAAGGTACTATTTTAGCCGGGTTGACTACTGACAACTAAGTGCAATACACAAAATACTATAACAGACCTAAAAGGAAATACGGGAGCTCTATATAATGTTAGCTTTTAGAAAACCCTTCGTTCCCTTTGTTGTAAATACAACAACAGTAGCGGGGCTTGTTTTGTACCTTGACAAGTTTCTCCACACACACTGATGAAAAACATTCTGACAAATGGGAAACTGTTCTTTTAAGTGTAGGTGCATCCTGGTGAAGTTTGACAAAGTGAAAGGTGATCGCACCACGATATGGAACGCAACAAACATGTACACTGTAACTGATGGGAATTGAACCCACGACCCTCTGTTTACTAGTCAGATACCGGAGCCCTAGCTACATATCAGATATATTGAAGGGGCTATGTCATGGCAATGCGCATGCTCTCTAGTAATGTCAAAACAAAGTCTTCACAGCCATGAAACACAAGTTGTAAGCCCAACAGGATAACAAGAAATGATAAAATGGTTCTATGTTGTGAAAACAAAGTGCCTAAATACAAGAAACACAATCTTGACTGCGAATGGATTTAACTTATTTAATTTCTAGCCTGGACAGATATTAAATCGAGAGTTTGTAATCCATTTTAATCTTCCCCAATTTTAACCATCCATGTTCCTTTACGACTTATCATAATCCCTCTAATATTTCTTTACCATGGTAACCTGTTATCTTCATATTTCCTTTCATTTGTGGAGACTTTCGTACATTGTAAGAATGTCTTAAATAGCCGTGACATATCCCCTTTGAGTCAGACCTTAGCTGGCCATGTACCCAGCTGTACCATCTACAGCATACTTGTAGATGATTCAGCTCCCCGCATAGGTCTCTGTGAGAAGAGCATCTAATCAGAAGGTCATCGGTTCAATTGTCTTCAGTATCTCAGATTATGTTCTGAAGCTTTTTTTGTGTTCTCCAGTTTCTGGCAACAAACCTTTACTGTATCAAATAAGAAACGGGTAGATCCTCTAATAAGATACTTTATTTCCTACTAACGAGGGTCACTTAAACTCCCAAGTAAATTATTACTTACAATTTATTACGTCTACGAATTATAAGTGACAAAAACAACCCTACAGCCCCCATTTTACAATAAAACAATGAACTGATATATTTCATTCAGATGTCTGTCACCTTAACATATGTCTTAACTCTGATGTTAGATTTTACATGCGAATTATGAAGATAAATGCACGAAATGGAAATTTAACACAATAAATACGTAGTTTGACCATCTCTAATCCACTCAAAGCTGCTATGAAGTACGAGGCACGCAACACAAATTAACTTTGTTACTGATAAGGTATACGCAAATTACAGCTCTAGAAGATAACAGACAGGACAAAACAACAACAACGAAGAATTCACTTTATAAGGTGATAGTGCAAAATTAGCATGATGTCCAATTGGATCAGCGAAGTGAAAGAGCATAATGACGTGTGTCTTTTCATGAAACTGACACAGCAGATCAATTGTGACCCACTCTAATGATTGAAACTATGAAAAACAATCACAACTACTGCTGTGAAGTATCAGCTCAGTGATGGACTTACATCCGTACTCAAGATGATGACTGCGTGATTGAAATGGTGATGTTCCATGGTTGATGTTCCGTAGAGTTTGGCCAGAGGTGAATCTGTCCTGCAAATCAACAGTATGAAACATTAGCTTATCCTCATTATGGGAATCAATAATGAATCTCACCCGTCAGGTAAAAGAAATCCTTGTTTTCTCCCCCTGACCTATAATTTGGCAACCCTAATAATGTATATTAGCATTCACAAAGAAATGTGGGAAGAAAATTACACACTCTTGCATAGCATATCTAAAAGTTAAAAGAAATGCATAAATACATCTATGCTTTTCACTGTTAACCAAACATCAAGTTGAAGGATTCTTTATATCAATTCAAGATCCCACTGCACACAGATGAAAAATCATACTAAGGTAAGGTCACCTATGTCCATAATCACTGTCCATGTCTAGTCACTGGGAACTAGTACCATAAGACTTACTTGGCCTGGAAGGCATTATTGGTTCCCCTGTGATCCAAGTCATGGCACAGGCAGCCAACAAGAAGACCAAGATTCTCTAACTTACTCAGAATACGACTCATTCCACCAGTCTGCAATGTAATGGATGGTATTTCTAAATTCAGCAACTTCAAAAGTTCTTAACACTATCAAGTCAACTTAAATTTCACTTAATAACAATTAGATATCCAAGATACTGAGGAGATTGGCAGATATATTCATTCTTTGCTAGAGTTGTTAGTACGTTTTGAATAACTATGTAAACAAATATAAAGCAGGAAGGAAGCAGACCAATAAGCGATGAGCAGAACATTATTTTAAGGAAATCTTTACAAGTTCCGCAAAGCTAATATTGTGTAGGGATTATTATTCATCTGCATCAGTGGTTCTAGCCAGGTTAGGGGGGGGGGTGGCTACTCTTGTTTCCACGAACACTGCTTGTTTGTATACAAATATCTGAATGGTCTCATAGATTTCGTTTTTATCTTTCAGTACGTGAAGCTATACATACGCACGATGCGAGATACAAGAGAGATCTTAGGGGGCCCCCTCACATGATTCATTTACATTAATCACTAGTCCTCTTTCAATGGTAAAATCATGTGTACGTACCGTGATCATGCAAAACATGGCCTGGGCAACATTAAAGGCATGTTTCCAGTTGTGATATATCCACCTCCAAATTTATTAGTTATCATGCTTCTTGGTGGAAAGTTTTTAGTTCTGGATCTCACCAGCAAGTACTGGATGCAGCTGTGTCGAAGATGAAGCAACAGCTTGAACTACGTGGTTGGTTAGAAACGAAAGGCCTTGATCATTTATATCCACAGTTTATGTCCCATGGCTTTTATAGCAAAGATGAAATTACTGAGAGGCTAGATATAGAAACTCTCATGTCCATCACAGGGAGAGAGTTTTGGTATGTTGCTGAAGCAATTGATTCATTGAAGGGTGGTAGTGTAGGTGAGAAGCTGCTGAAGAGTCATCCTGATATTTCTCAGTCATTGGGAGCCCCTCTCCTTGTTGGAATAAGAGCTGTGTTGTGGCTGATACTACTCTTAGGTAAGTATTACATGAAGCTGATCATTTTCTACATATAGTTGTACTGTACAACAGATCATCATCTTAAATTTTTTCAAGGTTTACGATATAATTCAAATCAATATATGTATCAGAAAGACCAGTAAGCATGGTGTATATTTGGTACTCTTGATTCATGTAGCAACAATGAGAAACTCACATGTCCCTTTCATTATTTTCTGAATTTTGGCAGAATAACTACAATATAGGTAGAAAACGCTGTTTAGCAGGCACAACTATGAATAAATGATAAAAAGAATCTCAGCTTAATTTGTATTTTTAGTAATAGTTAACTTTTCATGAAGTACATGTAAGTTATAGATTGCACAATTAATTAGTAGGTCGGTAAGATCTCTGACTTCCAACCAGAAGGTCCCGGGTTCAATACTCGACCTTGTTGGGGGTTGAATTTGTGCTGCCTTCTTTCGCCACACCGTCCGTGGACAGGGACGTTAGGCCGTTGGTCTAGTCTCTCGACGTTCTATCGGGTGACTTAAAACAACCCACACACTTGATAAGAGTAGGGTAGTAATCCCGGTGTTGTGGCCTGTACATGTATTTCCACTGTAATTATTGTAAAGTGTGTCGAGACATATGTAGGATGCGCTATATAAGTACTATCATTTATTTATTTTATCTAATTAGTGTCAAAATATTTCTTGTTTATTCTACAGCTACTGAAAATTTCACTTCTATTGTTATAACGAACATGGGAGGTATATGTAGATACACCCCCTCTTTCATGTTTTAATGCAGAATTTCACAGGCAGTTTCTCTTTTTTTCTCAGCCCAACGACAGGCTGCACATGTTTGCAAGATATGCCACAAGTGGTGCAGCAGTGATACTGAACAAGCCTTAAATCACCATCGTGCACATCTGCTTGAAAAACGTTTCCTTTGCCCAGACTGCGATACTTCTTTGACAATTTCAATGTTTCAAGAGTATCTTGAAGCTCATCCAGGACGCAGTATGTTTGCTTGTGTTGGCTGTGAAACAGTGTTTATGATATCAAGAGAAACTGCAGATGATAACATTGACCAGCATGTACACAAAGGCAAGCGAGATGCTGCTGCTAATACAACCAGCTACCCACAGGCATGCAACATGGGGGAAAACCGTGAGAGCTGCTCAGAACCAGAACCAGAGAAAAACAGTTCCAGTGACCTTCCTCAAAAGATTTACCGCTTCAGGTTGCTGTGTCCATGTCCCAGTCAATCAAAGAGTAGAGAGAATGGTAAAGGTAAGACACTAGCAGACAGCAGGTCATTTTAAAGTTCCTGCCACGATTTTAGATTTGACATAAAATTGGGACTGAGGGTACCCAGCCTCGAAAATATTAGAAAATGTATGGAAGAAATGTGACATTTCTACGGCATGAATCAAATAAATTAATAGATTTTATATTATTGGACATTTATTGGGCAAATATCGGTGTTCTGATTATGACTCGTAACTTTTCTGATCAAACTCTGAAATTTTTAGAAAATATACGAAAATAAAGAACACTGGAGCATCAAAACTAGATCTTGTTTTAGAAGTATACGAGATTCTCATGTCGTTCGAATAAACGAGGTATCAATGATATAAACTGCCCAATTTATTTTTCTGACTCATGGAAATGCCACATTTCGTTCATACATTTCTTTATATTTTCGAGCCGCTGGCCACCCGAGGCCTCGACTTCATGTCATATCCAAATCCAAGATGGCGGTGGGAACTGTAAAATGGCCTATTATTTGAATGTATGTTTATACCTTTGATAGTATACGTGTTTAGATCATGTTATCAACGCATTATCCTTCCCCCTCTTCTCACACACGTTTCCTTTGCATCTCTACAGGATCTAGATGTACGGGGGTGAAGTTTGTGTGTGATAAATGCAACAAATCCTTAACAACAATGAAAGATTTTGTGTGTCATCACTGTTGTGAGTGTCAGTTTTGCAACAGACATTTTCAAGATCTTAAGGACTGTTTAAATCATCAACGTGGCCACTTACTCGAAATGCCTTTTGAGTGCTCCAGGTGCTGCAGCCCATCATTAAGGGGTTTTTACAGCCATGATTATGTAGCAGTTCATTCTGGACGAGATCTCTTTGATTGTCATAAGTGTTACAGTGGATTGCAAAGAATTAATGGTGCCTTTGTTAGAGTGTACTGCTGTCCTGAATGTAGCAAGACTTATAAGTTACACCCAAGCTTTCTCTCTCATATCCGCGAACATTCAAATATTAAGACAAGACGATTTGCTTGCAACGAATGTGACCGGGTTTGCAAGGGTGCTGCTGAACTTGAGCGCCACACTCTTGTGTTCCACAAAGGTGAGAAGCCCTTTAAATGTGAACTTTGCACTAAATCGTTTCTAAAAGACAGTTCACTAAAGAAGCATGTTCGAATCCACTTGAGCAAAGAATTTCAGTGCGTCGAGTGTAAAAGGGACTTTTCGAAAAAGACTGTACTCGAGCGACATCTACTCTTACATAGGAAGTACGGGACCTTGACCTGCCAGTATTGCAATAAGGTATTCTTAACTCACAAGCTTCTGAAACAGCATGTTAACAGTCACACCGGAGAGCAGCGTTATCAATGTGACTTCTGTAGCAAATCATATAGCTGTGAATACACTTTGGCAAGGCATCAAGACGTTCATACGGATAAAGTGTACAGCTGCCCTGAATGTGACAAGACGTATAAGTTATACAGCAGTCTGTATGTTCATCTTCAAACCCATGCAAATATGAAGAGTAAACGATTTGCCTGTACCGAATGTGAACGGGTTTGCAAATGTGCTGTTGAACTTGAGCGCCACACCCTTGTTTTCCACAAAGGTGAGAAACCATTGAAATGTGAACATTGCACTAAAACGTTTCTAAAAAGTAGATCACTAGAGAAGCATGTTCGAATCCACTTGAACAAAGATTTTCATTGTGTTGAATGTAAGAGAGACTTTGCTAACAAGAATTCACTTGAACGTCACCTTCTATTGCATAATAAGCATGGAACTCTAACCTGCCAATATTGCAACAGAGTATTCTTAACTCACAAGAAACTGAAAGATCATGTTAACTTCCACACTGGTGAGAAACCTTATCACTGCAAACACTGTGACAAGTCATTTGTAACTGTGAATAAACTGAAGGACCACAGTAAAATACACTTGGGTGGTGGATGTAAATGCAAGGAATGTGGCAAGTCTTTAACTTCAGCCTACTGTCTCAAGAAGCATCAACGGATTCATGTAAGAGATAAACGATTCAAATGCAATGAGTGTGATAAAACATTTTCCACACATAACTCGCGTCGAAACCACATTCAGAGTCATCGGGATGTCAGTTCTGGTAAAGTTTTTCAATGCAAGGAGTGTAACAAGGTAGTTAAAAACGCCATGGCACTGAGACGCCATATCAGACTCGAGCATAAGAAGATAAAGAAATATGAATGTACCTTTTGTGTTAGAAAGTTCCCCACAATGGGATATTTAAATAAACACATTGACACTCACACAAGACCGTTCAAATGCGAGTTCTGTTCAAAAGCATGTGCATCTGCCGGAGCTCTCAAGACTCATGTAGTTACACACAGTGGTGAAAAGGCTTATGCGTGCAAATTTTGCGATAAACGCTTTACAACAATTGGAATTCTGAAAGAACATGAAAGCATTCACAACGGACAAAAATCATATAAGTGCAACAAATGTACCTGGTCGTTTGTAGCAAAAAGGCACTTGGTACATCATTTAAAGGTAGTGCATGACAACAAACCCTTTGGATGCAACCTGTGTTGTCGTTTGTTCAAAACCCAAGATCTTCTTGACGAACACGTTCGTCTCCACATGCAGGAGACAGTGTATCACTGCAAACATTGCAATAAACCATATCGTCGCCTAAGGATGCTACGCGAACATCTCAGAGGCAAAAGAAATAAGAATAACAAGAATCGATGCAGCTACTGTAATAAGACATTTTCAAGTCCATGTCAGCTGGCGGATCATACCAAGAACCATTTGTTAGACAAACCATTTGTCTGCAGTCTTTGTGCTAGACCTTTTGCCCACCAGTCAGCCAGGAAAATGCATTTTATTTGCTGTTTAAGGAAGACCACTTCAAGAATCAATCCTGCTGCCAGCAAATAAAAGTTGGGGAACTTTTTTTCGATGGATTTCAACTTATCTGTTACACATGGCAACTGTTCCAGCTGATATCCAGCTTTATATTATGAATTGACGTTTTTTGTTGTTTTTACGGCAATTTTCCAGGTGTATGTAGGTAAATAGTTCAAAAATAACGGAGTAGCTTACTAGAAAGTCTCCCTATCAGTACTAATGTCTTAACTCTAGCTTGCCCTAACATAAGGGTTTCGTTTTATCGAAGATCCCATTCAATTTAATGTTTAAATTAACCGTGATGAAAATCCTGGGCAATAGACTGAATTTCTCAAAACATTCCAATATAAGAAACTTTCACAAGAAAGCAGTTGCAGTATCTTTGGCCTGACACACATGACCTCATCGCATTTAAGAACAGCCGATAAATCAATAGTTACACAATTAATCCACAGCCATGATTGTTGCAATTGAGGCACAGGCCAAACGCTGTACTTTACATGAGCTGAACTAAGGCCCTGTCCACACTGATGCGTTTTCGAAACGCTCCGGTTTGATTCTGCTGAAATTCGCGTCCACACTAGAGTTTTCGTATCCGTGTTGCCCGTCCACACTACAACGCTGAAAATGATTCGTGGCAGGAACTGGGCATGCGCACTCAAATCTTGTGTCCGAGTGTGATGATTGTGGACTGGGACCGAGATCACCTGATGCGCACGCGTGCATGCGTGAGCGACTCGTTTTCGCCGTCCATACCATGTACGAAATTCAAAACGAATGCACTGCGTTTTCAAATGTCTCCGGATTCAGAGCGTTTTCAAACGCCTCCGGTTTGCGTATCAAAAGGCTGCGCTTTCCATCGTTCTAGTGTGGACTTAAGGCCAAACCGTATCGAAAACGATGCATTTTCTTTTGAAAACGCATTAGTGTGGACGGGGCCTAAATTACAGTTTAGGTCAACCTAAATTAGTTAAGTTAGCCCCGGTTCAAAGGGCGTATCTATCATATTTTTCTTCACTTTATATCCCCAGATGTATCTGTTGATAATTTGAGGTCAGCAGAGAGTAAGCTCAGCGCCACCTCAATGGTGATCACGTGGGCAAGACCACGTGACCTTCCAAGTAATTACCACGTGCTTTATAACGTGTCCTACAAACCAGTTAAAGTAGCAGGAATTCCAATCAAAAAGAAAATCTTTCATGAGCACGTGATGAACACCAGTTCCAGCACGATCGAGATAACAGGATTGGAATCGTATACGACCTACAAAATCGGTGTGACACCCTTAGCTAGGCGTGGGATAAACATGGAAAGTAGCTATGTTTATGCTGGTAAGTAGAGGGTCGATTACCTTCAACATCGATGCAACGAGCTTGTAAAATTATTTTAAAAGTTTAAAGGGATGCAGAAGAGAGAACAGGCGTTAAGGGCAAATGCAAGAACTTATGGTCAATCATTCGGTTGAGTTCTTGGAGGCAATAATCACCACACAAATGAAAACAGAGCAAAAACATTTCTCTATTTTTGCACTTCGACAGACATGGGGCCGCCATATTGGATTATGACGTCAGTGCGTCGCCGTTTACAGGCCACAAGCGGCCGACGGTCAAAACTAAATATGGCGAGGGGTCTTGGAACGACAACTCACTGACGTCATAATCCAAGATCAAGGGACCATGACTGTCGAAGTGCAAAAACAGGCAAACGTTTTCGCTTCGTTCTAGTTTGTGGGATGTTTATAAACCCTAAAACTTCACAGAATAACTCAGTTTAACAAATTCTTTCATTTTTCTCAGACAGACAGACAGACAGACAGACAGACAGACAGGTAGGTAGGTAGGTAGGTAGGTAGGTAGGTAGGTAGGTAGGTAGGTAGGTAGGTAGGTAGGTAGGTAGGTAGGT
>JANVCJ010094294.1:0-10148 GCA_026413505.1 Epizoanthus ramosus
CACTTTACCTGTGTCTTGACAGCATCTTTGCAAGCAAAAACCAATCCAGTACGTTTGCCAACCTCCTATGGTATGAATAAATAGAAGTCAATTTTAAAAAATCTTTGGTGATGTTTCTTTGAGGTTTAATTAAGTCTGGTCCGCAATACACGTTCGTAAAGTCTGGCCCTCACTGGTGAAATAAGCACAAGAATCATGAAATACGCATGCGTAGAGGCAACATTAAAGGTACACGTGAGGTGTCGCGTGTTGCCACTGGTAAAATCAACTAAGAATTCGTGCTTGTGTTTGCGCTTGATTCATTCCTGTCCTCACTGGTGAAACAGTAAAATAGGCCTGGTATTATGTGAGGAGGTTTGAGCTATGTGTAGGACGCTTCTGTCGCCTTTTCTGGTCGAACAACTAAAGATTAGACTGCAAAACAGCCCCTCCGCGAGCAAAAACTCGCTCGGGGACCGATTTTCAAAGTTTTTGACAAAGAGAGGGGGCTGTTTAGCAGTAAGATTGGCCTACACCCGGTCCTAACGTCGCCGGGACTTATAGCGCGACTCTAGGCGACACAAGGAAAATTAACAGAGAAAAAGAATGCGACTTAAGGTGACTTAAGGAAAATAAATTGGGCAATGCAACATTAGGTAACTCAAGGCAATTTTTTTCCTTAAAAGGAGAATCAATAGGAACGCAATGCAACTTTGGGCTACTTCAGCTATATACTGATTGTCGCAGAACATAAGGCGACTTAGTGCGGCTTAAGCGGGAGGAGTCACGCCTAATGATCTCCATCTCGTTGCACGTCAACTCTCTATAAAGATTTTAAGCATTTAGAAATTTATCGTGTAGTGCCTTAGTTCCAAAATGTTTTCCAATTTTTTGCTGGTATACCGTAATTAGTTTTTAGTTCGACCAGTCTTTAAACAGACTCGTCAGTTGTGCGGATAATAGGGACCGTCCCAATACTGTTTTCCCCCTGTCCGCAAACAAGACTCCGACAGACATATCTTCCCGAGGCCTAGTTTATACGTCGCTTTACAGACGAAAATAATTCAGACGAATTCAATTTAATAAAATTCGTTGAAAAGCGTCTGTAGAGCGACGTCTAAATCGAGTTGTAATAGTCTGGATAATTATATTCCTGTCAGACGTTTTATCCGTCCGACCAACTGAACACGGATAAAACGTCTCAAGAGCGTGTGAGTTCAGACGTCGCTCTACAGACGCATCGAATTATTTAATGTAATGTACCATAATTTATTATCTTGAGCCCGTGGTGACGTTCTGTGACCACATCGCATGCGCACAAGAAACATAACCAGCATTTTCCCGGGATTTCCATTGAATTCGACCGAATTAAATTCGTCGTATAAATCGGAGCCATAGTTAATGTCGTCTAACAACAGACGGAATTAATATGAATTATATTATTCTGAATTATTTTCGAAAGCGAAAGCAGGCGCAGGCTCAAAGAACGACTGTGAACGAGATTGCACCTAGCTAAGCTAACACCACATTTATATCTTAGTTTTCTGGTTGGCGAAGCCTTTCATATATAGCAAAAAGAAATACCGTACAAGGTGGCTCTTGCGCGAAAGTTAAACGCTCCGGAGATTCACGTTACATCCACAAACATAATCGTCAATGATGATCAAAATCACCCCACTATGTTTTCAAACCTATCTCAACGATTTCCGTACCGTCACTGCTGAAACACTAGAAGGGATCTCGTGCTTTCTATATCAGTACAATTCAAATTTTACTGTTGCCGCACAGCTTTCAGTTTATTCAGATTTACAATATTCCTTGCCTTAAATAAAACGTCGGATCGCTTCAACCGATGAGAAATAAAATGCTGCCACTATTAACTGAAAGTCTTTTCTTGTTTCCTGTTTAAATATTGCAAATTGTCTTCTACATCAGTACATGACAGTAAAACAAAAGAGATTGACTCTTTTTGCAGTCCTGGACAAACAATTCTGTCAGTTCTTCTACCTCTTATATGTATTCAGGGTTTTTTCCTTCCCATTTGAGTGGCATGCAAACTTTCTTCGTCTTTAGTATGTAAACAAGCGAAATTAGTTTTACATAAAACTACTATTTACAGCCCACAAAGATTATTTAATGGTCAAACAGTTGATATTTTAAAAAAATAGCATTGTCAATTTGGTGCCTGCAGCAAGCAAAGTGGTCTCTAACAAATGAACAATTAAAATAACAGAACTTTAAAAACAACAACTTAGATTTGCTCCCGGGCTTACCTTAGAAATTGACAGCCAAATGGCGCCGGCCTTTCCTTAGAAGTAATTATTAGTCTCTTAAAACCAATTTTTTCAACTTTTGTTCCTAGTGCTTACAAAGAAATCTCTGTATTGGTATCATGGCCTTCAGGCTTTCTATGCTTTAAAAATTTCGCGTTTCTCAATTTAGGTGCTACTGGAGATTACCGGACCCAAATCAATATTCGGAATACGAAAATCCGAAGACACTCGAAAAAAAGCAAGAATCAAACTTAAAATTTCCTTATATCATATTAAAAGGCAGTATCACCAAACGAAAAGAATGAACTGTTAATGACATTTATTTTATTATAACTTGGAAGTTGAACATTTATTTCACAAAATAATTTCCAAAATGCCATGTTTGGCACACATATCGTAGAAATAATTCAAAACTAAACTAATAGTTGTGACAGGTACCGAACTCGCAATTAAAATACGCTGGCTTTGTCAAAGATGAAATCATTGCTGGCATAAGATCATACTTAATTATAGCAATCTTGACAACCTGACGTATATATATTAACTCTGAAAACATACGTATTTTCAGAAAATACCCGGAAGGAACTCGATACGGCTGAAAGGAAACAGCACTGGTCAGTGTATATATTGTGGACTCAAAATTAATATCACCAGAGACGAAAATTAAAACAATTTATTTCATCGAACTCAACAAGATATCATTCTAACTCTTATATACAAGTAAATCGATTCTGCTATCATGATTCTTCAAAGTGCGGTTGCCAAGTAGCAAAGTCGTATTTAAAATACGGCGTTTCTGAAAGATGAAGTCATCGTTTGCAAATTAATGACCACTCACTGCTTCAATAAAACTGAAGAATACTTTTGTACATGCGAGAGTAAAAGATATATATTATATATACAGGCTTTAGATTTCGATCCTTAGGATAAAATACCGATTTACGAGTATTTATATTAAAGAAAGTTCCACTGTTCGTATTTTACAATTTAATACAAAGACCGTAGTCGAAAATTTTCTTGACAATATACATCGATAATATTAATATTTGTACTAAATTTGAGATGTAATGTTCAACATACATACAATACATGCGCCTTCATGCGATATCTCTTTTCTATGCTGTATAACTATAAGGCCAATCTATAGCAAAGCACAGCACTCGA
This sequence comes from Epizoanthus ramosus, assembly GCA_026413505.1. Classification (NCBI taxonomy): domain Eukaryota; kingdom Metazoa; phylum Cnidaria; class Anthozoa; order Zoantharia; family Epizoanthidae; genus Epizoanthus; species Epizoanthus ramosus. Next base: position 3,417 of record JANVCJ010094294.1, read on the forward strand.
TAAATAATTAACCAAGCCATAACGACACTAGTTCAGTGGTTTGGTTGTTTGGATGTATTTAAAACCACAATCTTTAAACATATCTGTCCATGGCGTAATTTCCAATCTTGGTGTCTGTTTGGGGAGTATGTGGTCGACCAAAACTGTCTCTAGTAGATACAATGTTTCTTTCTGAATAACTTGGTCTATAACGAGTACTGTTTGGTATATTTACTCCTGTATCGCTAGATATCTTTTCGACTTGTGTTTGATTTCTTGAGGGATTTTTATTAAAAGTACCTGACGCAGGTAGCGGTGGTCGATGCGAACTGCGAATTGGCGGTCTGCGAAGTGACGAAGTCTTTGAAGCCGAATTTACTTGTAATTGCGCTGTGATTCCGCGAGGTGATCCTTCATATTCAGTCTCTCCAAAAGTAACGGTTCGCCTTCGACTGGGGTCCCTGGGTAGTGTTCTGTGAGTTCGCTTGTACTGTAAGGCTTCGGTTTGTTGAGCAGCAGTGCGTGAGGTGTCGTGTTTCCCTCCGGCAGGGTTTTCGCTGGGACTTTGTTTAGAGTTTCCATTTTGCTTGCGTGTCCTTGTCAGAGAGTTAGCTCGAAATGGGGAAATATAAGTTGCATTGTATCTTTCACAGGTGTGAGAAGAATCTCTCGTGGGCAAGCCTTCGTCGTCACAGTCAGAAGATGATTTACTGGGTTTCTGATTGGTACTGTATCTCTGATCCCAAGAGCTTTCGCTTCCACTGAGCGTGATGTCTTCAGATACCCCGGAATCAGTCGAGGTGCTGGATATTGAATATCGTGAACCAGGAAAATTCTTGTAGTTATAACAGCCAAAGTCCCACTCCTCAGCACAAGGGCTCCTATTACATAAAGTCTTTCTTTTAACATCCTCAGCTACCATTGCCTGAGAGAGCAACTCTCGAATTTCTGACACTGTAGCAACATCAATAGGTTTGTGTCCTCGCTCAGATTTTGCGTTCACATCGGCACACGCCGAATGCAGAAGTAAACTCACTGTCTCTAGATGGCCTGACAACGCAGCAAAGTGTAAAGCTGTCATTCCTTCCGAGTTCACTAAACTTAAGTCCGCTCCTTGCTCCAGTAGAAAATTGACAAGTTCTGCATTTCCATCCAAGCAGCTTTGCTGTAAAGCTGTCAAACCACTCTTGTTTGGCCGATCTATCTGCATACCTTGGCCATATTTCAAGAGAAATTTCACCTGAGTCAAATCGCCGTCCGAAACAGCTTTGTGAAACATTCTGTCCAGTGCATTTATCCCTGAGAAGTGCTGTTGATCTATCCCTTCACCCCAAGCAAATGATAAACAAGTTAGGTGGATATCTCCCGGATCGCTCTGTGAATAAAAATAAAGTTCATCTTGTTATACATTAACAACGTTAATACGAGGTAAAATCAGCACCGCCGAACCAGTGAATTATAACACTCTACTTATTATTACTATATTCTGAAACTAGTGATTTGTCAGATGTTTCATAACAATAGAAAATGCCGTACGGCCACAATAATCATCGAGAACCAACGCTATACTTCATCACCATTCGCTTTCGAAATATTAAATACTCGGTTTTTCAACAAATGTAGCTTCACCTTTTACAACTTAGAATCAAAATATTTACTCACATAGACTAATAGAGTTTTCTGCTCTCGGTCGAAGTGAAGCACCCAAGTTTTCCCACGATTCACTGAACATCAAACTCAATGAAATGAAACCTACCAACCAGCCATGGCCAGCGACTAATATACTACAATATCGCCCGTGGCTTAGTAGAGATATATTCTCATTATTCATGTTACTGCCTAGTGTGACCGCATATAAACATCGAGCGCTCTGATTGGCTCACGACTACCAGGTGCTTCTAGTCTTTTGTCTTAGTGAAAGTGTTGTCCGTGGCCAACGAGACGTCGTTAGTCAGCGTGTGCTGAGAAACTGTTGTTCTTGTTTTCTCGTCTGTTTGAAGTGTGATAAAGACCAACGCTGACATGAATCCAAAGAATGCTATAAATATGGCCTCCCTCCTCTTTCTTTCAGATTGTTCTTCATGTTGTCTTTTTAAAAGTTCAATTCACAGTCACAATTTGGTGCTAATTTCGTTTCGGTAAAGCGTCCATTAAATTTGAAAAATGATACATAACATTAAACACACTGTTCTATCTCCTCCTTGAGAACCTTTAATTGAATCGTTTAGTTTACTTTGTTATGAAGAATATTCAAATGAGTTACGCAATCAATGAAGCACTGAATGTTATGTTTGGTGTTGTCTACACAGTCAACTCTTGTGGCTCGATTTGACACCTATTTATCAAAAAGGAAAATGCGTTCGAAAGGAAGTTTGACACTATATTTATCCCTGTTACTTCAACACATCGTTAACTCCGTTTCTTAAAAGAGCATCCCCGGTTCATTGACCATGTTTCAAAAGAGTGAAGGAGGCCTTTCGCAATTCCGCAAAGTTGTCATTTGCATTTTAATTGAATCAACGTTAAATTTGCATTCGAAAGTTAGTATTTAGTACTTGTAGTTGTTGAATGTAATTAATAAATTGCCTGCTTTGTTTTCGAGTCAGAATTTTCACTTATCTTTACCTCTAGCTTATAAGTGGGGAGTTTAGCACCACTATAATTGTAACAGAATCGTTTCAGTTGAATTTGTAGATTCTGGTAGACTAATTTTTTAAAAAAACTAGGTTTTCTAGGTTGGTGAATAAGCCAATTCATGTGTAAATCAACTGAAAGATGATGTGTTTAATATGCTTGTTGTTGTGAGGGTGCCCGCTTAACCCTTCCACCTTCACGCGCGCGCTCGAACCTTCCCGAGCTTCCACGACGCTCAAACACATCAATTCTCAGTTGATTTAGTCACAATGTTAATTGAAGATATCAAGTTTCTTTCTATAAAAAAAAAAATTTTGACTGCAGGATTTTGATTTACGTAGAGTGGTCCTCTGCTTTCAAACGTTTTTATTTTATTTCTATAGTATACAAATGCAGTGGTGTTACTGACACTTATCTTGCTGATTCAGTATTCAACAAACCGAAACTTTTAAATGTACGGCTGTTTTTAATTCTCTCATATTTCAAGAAACAAGTAGCACTCAATAACTTCTACTCAACCAGAGCGGATGCAAAATGAATGATCATGTTTTCGTCAACTAGTACAGATATTACGATATGTGTGGTTTTACCAAGATTATCAAACTATGGTTTCGTTTTAGTGCGAGATTCCGGCGTTCTTGTGAATAGAATACGCTTTTCGTGTTTCTTTTACAAAAATTCAATGAACATTATGCAAACCCATCGCTTTTGAGCTGCGCAGCTTCACTGGTTCACGGTACCATTTGATATTTCAGTACAACCGTTTCTCTGTGAATGCACGGATTTCGTAGATTTCACAAAACTACTGGCTGTAATCGAATTATTAAATGCGCATTTATCATTTACCATCAATGGAAGTTTGTAAAACCTATTAACGTGCAGTAGATTAATCTCAAGAATTTCAGTGTGCATTGAACAATGTTTTGGTATGCGCACCATTCTCCACCCATTTCCTGAGCATTCAAAACACTTATAGTTACAATATCCATGACGTGTACGCTTGCAAAGTCGAACATCCCACATACAATCTAAATCTTGCACAACTTAGTTTCCCAAAGGTAGTCTTTTCAGAAAATGTTAATAAATTATTGACTTCGCTTTCAAAAAGACTGTAAAGTACTGAACTATTACACCATCCTCCATAAACGCTGTATATTCCTGTTATCAGTCTATATCAGTCGCGAAGACGTTCTTATCAGTACCGAGATCATAATTACTAGATTGTTAATTGACTTACAATACATTCGAGTAGCAGTTGAAAGATTTATATTGCCCCCGATATTACACCTTTGCAAGCAGCTTCATTTACATAAACTACTGAAAAGCAACGAACGCTAGCTCACTTCATACTTGAAACACGCTGCAACAAACGGCGCTGGATTCCGATCCTAATATCTGGACCATTATTCGTTAAGATTTATTTTTGTTGAGCCAGTTAAAAGTAAAGTGAAAAATTCTTCGAGATTTGTTAGTTGTTCGACATTGTTCTTCCTAGGCCATAATGCAAATGAAGCGAAATGGAGGTACAATTCAATATCTCTCAATTGTTCAATGTGTTTCTAACTAGAAATAGCATTTTTTTAAATTGTCAAAGTATAGAATAGTAAACAAAGGGATTTTAATAATGTTTATTTAATATTTCACACGGCCATTTCAACCTATCACGTTATACAGAGTTATAAGAGTATATTTTATCAATTTACAAAAGCTTACTGTATTTTAATTTAATTTATAATACTGAAGAATGTAAGTTCTTGTATGGCCAATGAAGCTTCTGATGTCTAAATATGTGACAGATGCCGAGATCCGAGTTGTCTCCGGCTTTCGTCAGTTCCTCGTAGTAACCATGGAAACTAATTTATATTCAGATTTGCTGGCTTCGTGCAACGTCCGGCCTCGTCGATCCTAAATACTTTCTTACGCCCAATTTCACGACTTTCTGTGGTTTAAGTATTTCTAACAGCAATATTAATCCGAGTCTGACTTACTTCAGTACGCTTTGGGTTGCAAAATATACTTATTGATATAATAGATATATACATATGGAGAGAGAGGTCCGCGATATGACAACAAGTTCCTCAATATATATTTCAAACGATGCTTACCGTTCAATATCATACTCAGAATCGACTGCTGGTGGCCATTGTCTTTCTAGAACGGCGCCTCTTTTTTTTAGCCGAGGCTGAACGTATATGTATTTGGTATTTTGTTTATAATTTCAATTTCAATACGGACCCTAAAATAATTTTATTTTTCAATGCTGAAAGCAAAACGTATCAGCCGGAAACACATAAAACAGCTTTGCTCCCGATATTAAATTACGGCCTAAGTCACTTTGAATTATCATTCGTATGCATGGTACAAACTTCGGTTCACGTCTTACACAAGACGCGTTTAACGCAAGACGCGGTTTATCCTAAACTAGGGTTTTGCGCTATTCTTATCTAAGACGCATTATCCTGGACCAGGGTTTTGAGCTGTTCTTATCTAAGACGCGTCTTATCCTGGACTAGGGATTTTAGCTGTTCTTATCTAAGACGCGTCTTATCCTGGACTAGGGTTTTGCACTGTTCTTATCTAAGACGCGTCTTATCCTGGACCGGGGTTTTGAGCTGTTCTTATCTAAGACGCGTCTTATCCTGGACTAGGGTTTTGAACTGTTCTTATCTAAGACGCGTCTTATCCTGGACTAGGAATTCGCGTTGTTCTTATCTAAGACGCGTCTTATCCTGGACTAGGGTTTTGAACTGTTCTTATCTAAAACGCGTCTTATCCTGGACTAGGGTTTTGAGCTGTTCTTATCTAAGACGCGTCTTATCCTGGACTAGGGTTTTGAGCTGTTCTTATCTAAAACGCGTCTTATCCTGGACTAGGGTTTTGAGCTGTTCTTATCTAAGACGCGTCTTATCCTCGACTAGGGTTTTGAACTGTTCTTATCTAAGACGCGTCTTACATTGAGACGTAAAATTTCTCAAACAATGACTTCCACTTCCTATTCAAGTTGGAAACTGACACAGCGCATGCGTTGGATATTATTATCCTGCTGTGCAATATTTTAAGGATATCCCATAATATGTTTTACTCGATGTGCTGCTCCAGATGTGATTTGTGTCATGAAGCACATAGAAGGCTATTTCTCTGAACAATATTTTTGTGTTGCTGGAGAGTGATGTTGCTCGGCACTTTGAAAAATGTGTACAATTGTGGAATAAAGTTGCCAGTGTAGAGAATTTGAACTGGGCCTGGAGGCTTTGATCAAGAGAGAAATTGCCCAGTGCTGAAACAAAGGTGGAAAAAGTTGTCAAGTATCTTCCAGAATATTGCTTTAAAAGGCAAGCCAGATGTGTTTAACTAGCCTGTGCTGTTGCACCAGTCACTCAGGGTAAGTGAAATTATTCCTGCTATTTTTATTTGCTATTGTAATTTGGGTTAAAAGTAGGCATGCACAGAATACGCGTTTTGGCGTGTTTGGGACTGAAAGGGTTAATATAAGCCATGTGTAAGATACTTCTTATTCTTCTCGTATGTGATTGTTTGTATCAGGTTTCATTTGAACAAAGGTTGACACAAAATGTCGCGCCATCCAACTCTTGAGGAATTAGCTTTTAGACAAATATTGACCACAGCGGAGGCGGCAGGAAACCCAAATACTATTTTCTTGTAATCCCTTCAGAGGTGAAGAGCACTCAAACCAAATAAAGGTAAATCATTTTAATTTGCATAATTTCAATTTTAACGAACGCAACTGCATGTAACTTGGTACACAAAGGTGTAACAGATCAAGAAAATGTGAAAAATGATTTGGCATAATATTGATGATGACCGTGAACTTAACTTAAGCATAATTTATTCCATAGCAATTTTTCGCAATTTCGCGTTTTATTGCAACAAAACGCAAAACATTGACATCGCGAAAACTTGATTTAATAGAGAAGTCAAGTTCCAAATACTGTATCTATCCATGATAAGTGCTCGCATGCCTCACCTAATATCTTGCATGTTCCGCCGCATTAATTCTTTCAGTACTTGACTGTACTTGATTGTATTGTATTTAAAATTCTTTTGCTTGTTTTCAAATCACTTAATAACCTCTCGCCTAGCTATCTAGCGGACAGACTC
>JANVCJ010094305.1:0-10147 GCA_026413505.1 Epizoanthus ramosus
TTATTATTATTATTATTATTATTATTATTATTATTATTATTATTATTATTATTATTATTATTATTATTATTATGATATACAGAAGCAAGATAAAAGAAAAGCAATTGAAGATAATTTCAGTTTTCATAGCTAGGAAGCAAAACAAGAAACCACATCTATTTTGATTGTCTGAATTTAAAGCTGAAAATTAAGTTTTGAAAAATTGGGTTTTTTAGATCTCCACAAAATTTGGCAGCACCATCAAATATGCGATATGGTGGTGTAGGTTTACTTCATACATGGGGGGGAGGTTGGATTTTGTATTGATTTAGCTGATGGTGAAACAAATCAAGAAAACAAACAATCTACATAATTCTTGAATTTTGTTTCAAAGACGAAAATTGAATAAAAACTGAATACCATGGAAGCACGCCTCATTTCCTACATCTTCGGAACTCGCTAATATTAACACTAACACTAACACTAGCACTAGCACTAACACTAATAATAACACTAACACTAACACTAGCGCTAACTCTAACACTAATAATAACACTAACACTATCACTAACATTAATACTAACACTGACACTATCACTATCACTGTCACTAGCACTAGCACTAGCACTAGCACTAGCACTAGCACTAGCACTAGCACTAGCACTAACACTAACGCTAACACTAATAATAACACTAACACTATCACTAACACTAACACTAACACTGACACTAACAATAGCACTAACACTAACACTAACACTAACACTGACACTAACACTACTTTGTTGAAAAAAGTTTATTTGACATGCTTGTTAATTAGTTCATACTGATAAACATCTTTGTAGCAGCCTCTTTGTCTTTCTGAGTTTTTCGTTCCAGTAGAATGCAAATTGTTTCTGGGCTCTACCTATGCAATATAGTAGTTCTCTTATCGAGATTGGCCATTTTTTTTGACACGCGTTCAAGAACCTCCTTAGCTCCTGTGATATACTTTTGGCAGTCGACCTGGCAATTACGATAAACTTCTAAAGCAAGTTTAACTCGTTCAACAGCGATGTCTAGTTCTTGTCTCCTTTCGTGCAATTTTGCTAGTTTATGGAGACAACGCCCCACATCAAAGTGGTCACATCCCAGCAAGGTTGTCATCAGTGCTAGTGCACAGCGGTAACACTCTTCAGATGTATCCAATTGGTCCAATGCGTTGGCATCATCTCCTAGGCTCACATATGACATAGCCACAGAGAGGTGATCGATTCCAAGTAAATCTTTCTTGATTCTTAGTGACCTTGTGTGAAATGATGTGGCTTCTTTCAGTTCACCGAGTGACCTGCAGATGTTTCCAAGACAATCTAGTGATGTAGCAACATCTAAATGCTTAGGTCCGTAAAAAGATTCAGTCATGTTCAATGCACGCAATTGCAGTCGTTTTGCTTCGTCAAGCTCACCAAGATGGTGCTTAGCATTTGCTAAGTTCTTAAGCACTGTAGCGAGAGCAGGGTTGCCGTCAGGACATTTCTTCTCATATATCTTCACAGCCTTTTCATAGCAGTCTTTACTGGCATGGAAATCCCCAAGTACAAAGTGAACACTGCCTACATTTTGCAACGACGACGCAACTCTGACATCGTCTTCATCGAAGTGTTTGAGGTTAATGGTTAACGCTCTGAGATAGGAATTTCTGGCATCATCAACCTGCGACAGCTTCAGAGCAATATTCCCAAGGTTCTGCAAACACGCGGCAACATTTACGCTTTCTCTTCCATGACACTGTTCACTGCACTTTAGCGCTTGCGATAAATACTCCTTAGATTTTGTAAAGTCTTTGAGGCATCCGCTGATTTCACCCAAATTTAACAATAATGGGATTTCCAGTACTTTGCTAACTTGTCGAGAGTCGCGTATGAGCTTGAGAGCAAGATTGTAGAAACTGTTTGCAGCTAAATAATAGCTGAATTCGCTAGTAACCCGTCCGAAGTGGCTGAACGCAATGCGAAGATCGATGGAAGCCATCTTGCGTCCTTCCTGGGATAGAAGTGACAGGTTTTGCGCTATGGTGTCGACATGGTTATCAAACAATACAAAAAGGTGAGGTGCAAGCGATTTACAAAGAGTAAAATACTTAATGTCTTTGAGACCTTCACGGTAGTGTACATTCGTATCTAGGAACACTGCAAATGCCACAACTGCTGCAGTGATGCTAGATGTACTGGAACTATCTGCTTTTCCAGCTTTTGTCTTCAAGGAATCGAGTGATGCTCGTACAACCTGATGAACTCTAATCAGCACCGGCCCATTTGGTTGGTTTTCTAGGAGTACCAGTGAACATTTCGCAATCTTTATCTTGATTATATCTCTGTCAAGAGTGCTGTTTATGTTCAGAACATACTGGACGACAACATTAAGAGGAACTGGTTCAGGAGCGAACATCGAAAGAAAGTCAAAAGCATGTCTGATTTCTTCTTCAGTTTCTGCTGCTCGTTTAACAGCCATTTCTATTGCAGTCGTCATAGACTGGGGATAGCTAGAATTTACCTGCGAAAGAACTTTCTCGGTTTGTTTTCTTTTACCTTCTTCTAGCTTATGGAGGTATTGCTCCCAGGAAATCGTAGAAGACAATATAGCATTGTTGGCATGGTTGACATACTCGGCAGCGCTTGCAAGAGCGAGAGGTTGGAAATCCAATGCTTTCGCGACTTTAAGAGTGTTTGGATCTTCACTGAGACCAGATAATGAATTGAGTAGTTGGACGGCTTCTTGAGCCCGCATTCCCTTGCTGATGGACACGTTAGCAACACACACGTTATTATTACGCGTTGTCATGGAAATGGAATCCTGTGTTGTGATCAGTACTTGACCATCGCGCCACTCATCACTCCCGGGCTGAGGCCAAAGAGCACTTGCAGAAGCTAATGTATTGGCATTGTCTATAATCACCAGCCAATTGGAATAGAGTGGAAGCTTAGTAGCAATTAGGCTTCTAAGATGCCCAATTCTTGCTTCTGCATCAAGCGTTTTAGAACCAATGATGTTGCTAAGAGCATACTCGGGGCATTTTAGGTTTCGCGCAAACTTAACATACGATTGGAGAATTGTGTTTGTATTATCTGCTTCGACATTCATTACAAAGGTTGGTTGAGGCGATGTCAAATGCTGTTCGTGGATTATTTGTTCACCTACCTGCCGTGCCAGCTGCGATTTCCCACTTCCAGGACTACCAGATATATACAGACCAGTCAAACCTGTTTGTTCGCTGCTTCTCAGCTTTTGTAAGCAGCCAACAATTTCATCAAGTAGAATCGGTCGTGCTGTCACATGATGTGACGGTCTTAGAGGGAGAACAGAAAAGGGACCAGCCTCCTTTTCAAGTTGCTTTTCTAACACGTGAAGCTCATTGGTCGGGAAGCTACTTTGCTTGCTAATAGTACTAATGTCATCTGTCGCAAGCCCCAGAGCTTGAAAGGCAGCGAGGACCTTTCTGACAGCATTTTGAAACTCTGTGTCTTTCAGTCGTCCATCAGGCTTGTGAGCAAATATCTGGTTTCTAAACTCCCTCAGCTCGTTAACAGTTTTGTATACAGCAGGGTTAAGACCGTGAATGCTGCTTGAATAAAGAATTGCATAGAACAACATTGTACAATCCCATTCCGCCCTATTTCCCTGTTGCATAGTGGCCAGAAGACGCGCATTCTTCTTTCGGTTCGACGGAGACTCGCCATTAAGAAAGTCCAAGCCACTGTTAGGCGTGTCCTCCCATTCGCCAAGAGTGTTCTGGTATCGGCTGTCCCATTCTCTCTTGAAGATCTCCCTTAAGTTCTCAGGAAGGATATTTGTGGCAACGTGGCAGATCCTGAAGTAGTTTAGCTCTTCTTCGCTGTACTTTGTAGTGGGCATTGTCCATTGGTGACCTGGAATAAACGGGTTAATGTATTTAGAATATAAACTGCCGATTCCTTCTGCTAATCATCATCATGATCATCATCATTATCATCGTCATCACCGTGACTGTTAGAGTCACCGTCACCGCCGCCATCACCGTCATCGTCACCGTCATCATCATTGTTATCATCATCATCATCATCATCAATATTCTTTATCATTTTTGTTATCCTTATCGTTAGCTTTTTGCTTCAAAGTTGTCGCTTTCTGCCACTGACCAGGTATAAGAAGTGTGCACCCCGTCCACACGTATGCGTTTTCATTTGAAAACGCAATTTTTTTGTTACGGATACGGCCATCATCCACACGTATACGATGAAAAACGATGATCGAAAACGCAACTTTTCGAAAACGCTCTCCGGAGTGGATTTTTTTGAAAACGATACCGTAGCGTATTCGTGTGGACGCCTGAAAACGGAACTTTTCGAAAACGATGACGTCACATTATCGGTCCCAGTGTTTTCAAAACGATACAGCGTATTCGTGTGGACGGGTAAAAACGATTCGAAAACGCTCCGTGTGGACGCGATTTCTCTTGAAAACGAAAGAAAAAAGTTGCGTTATCAAATGAAAACGCATACGTGTAGACGGGGTCTAAATGTATATAGTTTGATTCCGCTTTTTCATTGTTTAATATTATTACTTTCTTGGACAACTATAACGTTCTAATTCTAAATTTCACCCTTGCAAAGGTAGTTTACACTTGCCCCGTAATTCACTCATTTTACAAAGTCTATAAATTGTCCAAGTCAAAGATTCTACATGATTTGTAATTCTATTTGTTATGACGACCAGCTAATGTCTTGAGCCTGGTTTCTGGCATAATAAAACAGATAAAACTCAAAGCAGAATGGAAGACAATGTTTACAAACATTCTGACGAGAAGCAATATATAAACGTTTAGAATATCAGATCCTCAGTATATAAGCTGCATGTCGGCTATCATTATCAGGATAAAATTTCAGTCACGCACGCAGGATTGTCATAACTTTTAAATATCATAACATTGTATTCTACACTTGAGAAAAATAGTTTTATTTCTACTTAATTTCTGACTTCAGTTCCGACTGAATTGAATTTATGTCAGTAACGTTCGTATTGTCATATTTAATTTTATTAATCGGTTTATTTGAGTACACTAGAAAAGGAGACAAACTCTTTGACTTCCAGTTCCACCCACTGACGTCGATCAATAAGATCAAACCACGTCAAGAAACTCGAGTTATTTCAGTGATTGAAACCCGCAGAACATCAACAGACTTCCTTTAAATTACACATGTTTACAATTTGCTGTTTTCAAGCAGCGACTGGTAAACGTCGAACACGAAGAAAGCCAGCGTGGCAGGCTTCAGATACGTTTTTCACTTTTTGAAACTAAATTCTCTCTTTTGTGTCACTGAGTAGAACTCGGATAGATTTACTACTGGCAATGCGTGTTTCGTATTTTCATGAGAGAAAGCGCGTCCGGTTCTTTATCAGATCTATTTGTGAACAAGTATTCTTCAAATACCGGTCACGAGTGGTTGTGGACATTGTCGCTTTTCCACAGATAATAAATGCTAAACGAAAACACTATGTACAATTTCAATCACATACACGCATGATACGGTACACGGTAGTCTACAGCCTGGGTCAAGTCATGTTATGGGCTGATTGTCGGATAGAAGTGCTTAGTACCTGTTGGTGATTATCAGTGTCAATCTGTGTCGACCGTGTGATACTGCATCACGTCTAGGTATTGTGATCCCCGCCACCGATCGATACACAGGAACACAGAGATCTCCAGCCCGAAACGAATCTGTTCTTGTAAAATCGATTCAACTGCAAACTAAGCGAAATATGAGATGTCTTCGTGTGTAAATGACGTAATCTTTATAAGCAGACCCTCGGGCTCGGAAATCTGAGAGGGGGTCATTGGTGGAAAATTTGTTTCAATGTATTAAAGGAGAGCATTATTTTTTGCTAGCACGAGCAAGCGAGCACTGAATTACAAAAATTAGCGAATTCCAGCAAGTGAGCAACCTTCAAACTTTTGTGGCGAGCAATTCACGAGCAATTCACGAGCACCAAGGGCTTATTTCGCATGCTAACTTGAATGCTAAGTGGATACTAAAACACCAAAGCAGCCTCTGTTGACCTCTGTTTGACAGCATGCTATTGTGTTTCTGATGTACTGTAGTAATGACTGGTCATGCCCAAGCAACCCAACTCTAAAGATGTAATCATGCACTTAGCCTAAGTCTTAGGGCGCTTTCCATTTGTTAGGGAACTGGTTTAGGGCAGAATGGTTCCGCTACTGGAGTAGATGTCTGAGCAGTTCGCCCGTTGTGGTACGAAGTTGTAGTACAAACATAGGGTGATAAACTGCCTGGTCAGACTGGTAAGTTTGCGTTTTTTCAAAACTTATATTGTTTGCATATTGATACACTTTCCTCACAACGTGAGCCTCACCTTGGATTTTCAATAATTCATCTCAATGTGTACATTATGGTACTGAACCTTAGGGCGTTTTCCATTTGTCGTAACTAGACGGGCCGGTCTGGCTGGCCCCAGCAAAGGAAATGGAGCAATTTAGGGAACTTATTGAGGTCAGAATGCCCCGCGCTACTGGGGTAGAAGTACTGAGCAGTTCCCCGTTGTGGTACGAAGTTGTTGTACAAACACAGGATGATAAACTGTCTGCATGGCCAGACTGGCCCTCCCCGACAAATGGAAAGCGCCCTAAGTTCCATTCTTCATTGAACCTCGTTGTCCTTAGAAGTGTGTTGCGCGCGGCTGCCTCGTGCCATCAAACAGCGACCGTTCCCCTCCACTAACCAATCACAGCCCTGTATCGCTGCGCGCGCTAACTTGGTGTCATCAATCGTTTGCGTCATCAATCCAACACAAGCTAAAACCGTTGCAGCCACGACTCCCGGCAGATTCACACAAACTTACAAAGAGAGAAGACATTAACTGTCTCACTTACTGGGCCTTGGAGATATTTCAGTACTTAACTATGCCTAGACTGCGTGCAGCCAGCCGCGAGGATATCTCGGCTGAAACCCTAATTTAGACCAGGGGTTTAGATTGTTTGCATCGCAGGCTTAACTATGCCACGAAAAATAATCTTGAAGGATTTAGCGAGAGAATACAAGAGCAGAGGATTCACCTCCGGAAATGATGAAGTTAGAACAGTTGAAGATTGTGCTTCACAGCTACAAAAGTAAAACGCACAGGTTGCTTTACATATATAGAACAGTAGAACGCATCTAGACAACAGGAGTTGTGGAAATTATTGTCAGAGGAACACAAGAAAGGCAGGTTCACCAGAGGTTCAACTGAGGTGGGTAGTTTACGCTATTGAACTCGTGAATTAGCTGCCGACAGTAACATTTAGTGCGGCAATTTCTTGTGGATTTAATTAGTTTGTATAAAATGCTTTTTGTTTTGTGTATGTAGACTGTCTAATTCGTGTTTGGTAGTTATACTAATGAGCTGTACAAAAGTATTGTTGTATAACTAGTCTCACGATAAAGATCCTTTGGAAACTTTCCAATTTTATTGCTTTCATAAAAATCAGGGAGGAAAATATTTCGAAAACAAAGCGGACCCCAGTCGAAAACAAAGCGGACCCCAGTCGAAAACGAAGATCCTCAGTATAGTCAAAATAAAGACTGCAGTCGAAAACGAAAACTCTAGTAAAAAACGATGACCCCAGTCGAAAACAAACCCCTTAGTCGAAGTCGAAAACGTTGTTATTCAGTACATATTCAGCTATTGTTGTTATTTTCAGCTTAAATAATGTCAATGCACTGTGCTTATGAGAGACTTATACGTGGTATTTTAAATGCCATGATACCTAAAAGTGGTCTAAATAACAGAGACTTACACGCTATTGAAATGTCGAACAAACAAATGTTGACCCGCAAAACTAGAAAAGGCTCGGGAAAACAAGTACTAACCAACAATAGACGTCATACTATCATGTCTTTGTAATGGCCAGTGACTCACCCATACTTGCAGTCTAACCAGGGCTGTGTTCAGAACAGCAGATTAAACGCGGCTTTTCCCCGACTGGACACAATTTCTGAGCTACAAGTTTTAGACTACGCATAGCCGTTGATTTCCCAAGTAACGGGATTTATTCAAAAATCTGGCCGAGCGCGTAGCACGAGACTTGGGATTGGGCCTAGCGGCTGCACGCAGGCTATATAAGTTTTAGCAAGCTATAAATTACAAGGAAGGAAAAACAAATCGTGCCCAGGCGTTGCTGTTGCAGATGACGTTCGACTGCGATTGCACCATAATACACCGATTCCAACTTGTAGAAGTAATTCGTAAGTAGTTCTTATCCGCGCGATTTGAAAAGATCTGAGGATGGGACAGTGTTCAGCAGAGACAGCTGAATTGAGACGTGAGTTCGCTGCTGAAAACAGAATACTACTAATAAACTTTATTATATGGCAGTACTGATTCTCAGGTCCGTAACTAAATTCCTGCGTTCTGATTGGCTGAAACAAACTTTTCGTCTGTAGCAGACTTCAAAACAATGTCGAAAGAAACAAAAATAAATAAATACAAATGAGCCATATAATTAAAATTGTAATAACCTCGTTTGCTCGGTCTGTCCGGGAGAATATTTTGCCCTCGGTCTTTCGTACAGACCTCGGGCAAAATATTCTCCCGGACAGACCTTGCACTCGGTTATTAAGATGTTTGTACGACCTCATGTCACTTCACCGATCTTCACCCTTACCTTGGCTTGAAACTACGCTTGTAACTTGTGGTTTAATACTACTAGTATGCTGTAACTCGCGATTACTACTGCATGTATTTAATTTGAGTATGATGTCTTGACGGTTGTCTTGTGAACACGGTAGGGTCAGACAGCGAATTTCTCACGATCGTCACCAAATCATGAATGGCTATGCTTATGGCCCGTTTACCGTTTTCCATGCGACATTTATCATTATTTGAATCGATATTTTGAGATTAATGTCTTATTTAATAAATTTGTGAAAGTTAAAAATGCGATGTATAAGTAAAAAGAAAAAGGAAAAAAACGTGAAAAAAATGTCCCCACCGAGATTTGAACCCTCGCCTTGCCAGGTTGAAAAGCATCTGAAGGCACATGCCATACCGACTGCGCCAACAGAGACACCGTTGGTACGCATGAGCAGACAAGTACATATCGCTGAACCTAAAATGTGTGCAATTCTGCAATTAGTTTCGGCTCCATTAAATCCTAGACCAATTATAGAACATCTCAGGAGGAACCATCCACCATGTGAGCACCGTTACTGAAAACGTTTAGGACATAGCAAACTTTGTAGCAGACTTTGTATGACGTCATATAACATCCCACAAGCAAGGGAGCAAGTGGCCGCATTATATGCCACGTAAGTAATAATTATATGGAAGTAAGTAATAAAGAATAATAAATAATAGTGTTGGGAAACTTGTGTGAAGCATTGATAAGTAGATCAGAGATTTGCTTGGATATTTCATCATTTGACTGATAATGTTCTAAATCATTTGTTCAGGTATGTATAATAATTGCTTCGGGATCGGGCGTGAAAGAATGTGAGTTTACGACGTCTTGTGCTTGTGCCACTGTGTAGCAACGAATGGTATTTGCTGTTCTAGATGTAGTGAGTAGCCATCAAACACTTGAACTTGATACGCCGAATACTTCAACATCAAAGAGTGTACGGATGGATAACGAGAGTTGCACCCAGGCCTCCGTCAATAATATGTGATTTCCCGATTGCCTACTCGTTAGTACAACCGGGCTATGCAAGAACGTGCCGTATAATTGCAAATTTAGCCACAGTATCATAAGTCGATCTGTGATTTTCTAAGCCAAATCAATAAAACTGCAAACCATTTATAAGATAACGTAAGTACCGTCAACTCCCGACAATAACCAAATAGCAAAATAACCAAAGAAGAATTAGAGAAAACAGGCAGTAGGCGGCCTTTGGCGGAAACATTGACCTCTCTACTAGAGAAGGTATTAAAAATGAACAATTTCCAATTCGACAACCAAAACTACTTGCAAGTGAAAGGAACCGCGATGGGAACCAGGGCGGCTCCGAATTTCGCTAATGTGTATATGGGTAGAATAGAAAGGGAGTATGCATATGAGAGCCCCTGGGGTGAACTAATAATATATTGGGCACGCTTCATAGATGATATTTTTCTACTCTGGAGAGGGGACCTGGAGTCTTTGATGAAGTTTATCGAGCAT
>JANVCJ010094316.1:0-10147 GCA_026413505.1 Epizoanthus ramosus
CTTTTCTTGACATAATTAATCTATAAATTAAAAATAAATGTGTAAAATACAAGAAAGAGATGAAATAAATAAATCCTGAATAAATCCTATCCGAAATATTCCGGATTAGTAACTGGAAGCCTGCGTGCTCGTCAGAAAATTCGGAATAATCGGAATATGCGTTCGTTTGGAGAATAGAATTCCAGCAATTCCGGAATATTCTGCAATGTATTCCTAATCCGGAATATTCCCAAACGAACGCACTCTAATTGTACGCACCCTAAAATGTTTGCCATAATGTACGTATGTAGTACTATGTAGATCACGCACGGAGCCACGACACCCCACGAACATCTAAATCTACAAACACAGAATAAATAAGATCCTTGTTTTGTCTTACACGAAGCTGTTTTTTTGCACTGAGTAATTAATAAAATACCTTGGGGAAAGATCAAATTCTTCTTTAAATCATATTAGATAGGTACGAAGGAAATAAAAGTGATGGATTATACAAACCGTACCGTATTTCTTTGATAGTCTGCGGCCAGACGAGTTCTCTAGTGCCGGCCGTCGCGTCATGCCATCAAAAGGATTCGTCTGTACTGCGGAACTTGTGTGGCAGGGAACCAGGTATATACGACAACTTTAATGAGAAAGAAAAAAAGTTAACTCAGTCTCCAGAGAGAACTGTCTCGGACTGTCTCGGACATCCACGCTTGTCGTTTGTTTGTCAAAAGCAACTGTCCTTTCACGCACCCCAAATAAATCGATAAATCACAATCTGTCTTGAACAAGCTGGAGATCAGTGACACATCTGCACACGTTTTTATTTGATTCAAAAGATTTCTCCTGTTTGCCCCTAAGTTTATAAACTATTAATTTTCTTAACTTAAATAGAACGTCGATTTCTAATTTAAAACAAACAATAATTTTGTGTTTGGAATATTATTTTAACTGACATGTATTGAAAAATACGGATCAAGATAAAGACAATATGGTCGATTTTTAATTAAAACGTTCTTCCGAATTATCGATCGCCATCCATTATATGAACAAAAATATATAATAAACAGTACAACTCAAAGAATGCTCTCTTCCAGAAGAAATGCGAAAGGATAAAGCAACGATTTGAGAAATAGTACTCGGATTGTATGTAAGAGTTAATGGAGACACAAGGAAAAAACGAATAAAACAATAATATTATGTCAAGATTAACGATGAACAAGACATGATATTTAATCAGAACAAGTGGTTGAGGTGTCAGGAACTTTGTATGCAACACATTTCAATATTTTAATATAATAACATAAAATAGTTGCCTATATAAACTTCTACGTCGTTCTTAAATCAACAAAATAACGCCCCTCGGTTATCAATAACGAATATGGGGAGTTCCTTTTCAATTAACAATTAGTACCGGCCACCAACAGAAAAATGTTTCTGAACAATTTAAATTAAAACGTGCGGTACTTTAACTTCACCAGTGGCAATGAGGTCAAGCATATGCTAGAGTTAAAGTAGTGATTGAATTTCCATATATAATATATTAAAGTTTAAAATGAAACAAAATATTTCATGAATTGATCTCAATGACAGATTTACACCGCCCAAACATAATTGCATGAACCAGAACTGACACAGAACCATTCATATAATTGCCCTTCAATTTGTTAGATTTGTAAACAGCAATTTTCTGGGGAATATTCAATACCTTAACAAATTGCTTTAACTGCGACATAATCGAGATCCTTTGGCAGAGAATTAGTCAGTCTCATTTATAGAAGTCTGTACTAATGGTTAATATGCTAATAAAATGTTAGCTCCATTTCTTAAAAAAAGGCCTCAAAGATTATCCAATGATTTCGTCCTCCGTTGCTTGTACGGCCCCTTCCTTCCCAAATGCTTGTATAACTTGAAGCATAATTGCAAAAACAAAGAAAAATTGACACCAGCATATAAACGTCTCCTTCGGTCACCAAAAAAGCAATAAACGCTCCTGGCCTTTATAAAAGAGCGAGTACGTAATGATTGCAAGGGAAAGCAATAACACAACTTAATTTCATAGTACAGTACATATACAACAATAGTAATTTAGTAGACATGGGTTGTTGTTGCTGTTGCTGTTGTTACTATTGTTTTTGTTGTTGTTGTTGTTGTTGTTGTTGTTGTTGTTGTTGCTGCTGCTGCTGCTGTTGTTTTTGTTATTGTTTTTGTTGTTGTTGCTGTTGCTGTTAATGTTTTTGTTGTTGTTGTTGTTATTGATTTTTGTTGTTATTGTTTTGTTTTTTTGTTGTTGTTATTGCTGTTGTTATTGCTGTTGTTGTTGTTGTTGTTATTGTTATTGTTACTATTGCTATTGCTGCTGTTGTTGTTGCTGTTCCTGCTGTTGTTGTTGTTGTTGCTGCTGTTGCTATTGCTGCTGCTGTTGTTGTTGCTGTTCCTGCTGCTGCTGTTGTTATTATTGTTGTTGTTGTTTTTGTTGCTGCCGTTGTTATTGTTTTTGTTGTTGTTGTTGTTCTTGTTGTTCTTGTTCTTGTTCCTGTTGCTGTCATTGCAGCTGTGTCGTTACAGCAGCTATTGTTATTGTTGTTGTTGTTGTTGTTGTATGGTCATTTATTCAAAGTACTGACAATATAATGTTTGCATCTGCGATTGCTATTGCTGTAGCTACACAGGAGTCTGACTGACAACGCATCTTAAAGGTGGTTCCACCTGTTTTCCATTTCTCTGTGCTGCCAAACTTTACATGTATGGATTACAGCCAGTTTTAGACATTTAAAGGTATTTTACACAAAATTGAGTTTGGTGACCTGTAAATTTCATTTCAACAAAAGTTGCCCTGGGAATACAAAAGCTGATAGGTTGAAATGTTGTTGCAACATAACTGGCAGCAATCTGCCATAACATCGGAGCACGCTTTTGAAATGCATCCTGCTTTAATATTCAAGTGTACAATGTACTTAATTACATAAGAATGAGTTTGGTGACACACTAGTTTTTATTGTCTTATTATTGTTAGCATTCGAAGGATGAGTCCAATGGCATAGCAAAACGAAAAATAGACGAGAGCTAGCTTTCAATGTTGCCAGTGTACTCTGAGAATCAATAATACGTGTTGGTGTCAACTATGAATGTCTTTTGTGGAATATTTTCAGACATATCATTTAAGAGAGAATTCGGTAAGTTTACATAGTAATTAAATAAGGGATGAATTTTAAATCTATTAAATATTCTTATTACCTCGAATGCTGCACACAAACAAGATATAATATCTGATCCACCTATCATTAAGCGCTAAACTTTCAGAAGTATAATTCAAACTTTTAAACAAATTTAATTCACCAAGTTAAAAACCCCGCCTGTTTTCTTTTCATGTCAATGTATTTTTATATCAGATAAAGCAATCGTCAATGAGAAAAGAAATATAGCTTCTTTTCAAAAGCATTTCTTCGTTTCGTGAGTAAATGTAATTCACATTAATTCTTTTAATTAGAAAATTGTTAGTTCTTACTTGCCAATCTTGCATTGAATTGTGAGCTCGCTGATTTCTCGTATTTACATATATATCGAACAACAACATGGACTGGAATCCCCTTAATTAGGATGTTAAAATATTAAAACATCTTTAGATTAAAAGAGCACATTGCCGCAAGCGATGGAAGGAAATACACTCTAGAATAATAAATTCTGATAACAAACAGCACAAACCAATAATATTCCATAATTACGCCAATCATGATTTCTGTAGTGAAATCAGGTTTCGTGATTCCTGATTCGTATATAATCCACTCTCCTCTGTTCCATCTTTCACTTCAGCTCAAAATCACTTGTTTTAGTTTGCATTTTAGCCTATTTTCATCGAATTTAGTTACTTATTTTACTTATATTTGGCAATTTTTCACAAAAATTAGATGAAACCAAATTCCAGTATTTATCCGGATACTGTGTCTTCCACCTAAGATTCTTGTATGAATTCGTGAACGCGTTGGGTTCTCAAATAAGCAGTGAAAAGTGTATTAGTTTGAATAGTGATTATCAGTATACAGCCAACAAATTAAGATATGTGCGAAGCACGGGAGAAATATTTTGACCATTTTTAATTTCATTCGCTATTCAAATCGGTAGTCTGGGAACTCTGCGTTCTGAAAAACAGTTTTTTTATTCTACATGCATATCTCGATTATCCTACTACAAAATAATATCACGAACATTTTGAAACGAGCGTTTCTCAAACAGGCGTATTAACAATTATTTTATCCTGAGCACAAAATATTACAATGTACATTTATTGATGCAAATTAGCAAAAATGAGCTGGCAACCTCTGAATGTTTAAAACGCGTTTTATATCCAAACATTACGCTGAGAAATATGAATGATGTTTTTAACGATTCCTTTGAAAACAGTTGTAAGAAATGAGAACCTGTAACAAAAATATTGCACAACTAAGGTCGAGCAGAACAAATAATTATACAAATAAGAATTGAAAACAATAAGAATATAGAACTTCGGTTTTGGGTAAAATGAGCAAAATGTGATGATGGACGATTGTCCTACTCTCCAGCATTTGATTAATTATTCGCACTACATAAACACTTGTTAATACCCTAATGTTCACTCTATACAGAATAATTATGGCTTTCAACTGAAAACCAACATTTGGTTTTAGTAGATTTAATATCAAAAACGTTTTTATGTTGTCAAAGCAATATACAATCAAAGCTGTTTTAAGAAATGCACAATCCCTAAATTGACTAAATATAATATTTCTATTCAACACTGTGTCGTAAAGCATGTCTCCCTTATATGATTACGTTTATAGAAACACCCACTACTTTTATTGGGTCCCGGCCTGTTGCACAGATTATAAATGTACACTCGTAATACTAGAAACACATAGTAATAGCCAATATGTCGGCAAGCCATTACAGGAGCCATTAGTCAAAATACTGGCCATGAAAACCCGTCTTTTGTGCTGTCAGTAGTACTGACAGGTTTGACAGGCCTTATAGGTTTGACATAATGTCAGAGGATGATTTACAAAAGCCGGGAAGTGAAACATTTCTTTTGTACTAGAGTCGCTGCACGTTAACGATTTGATGCATATGGAGAACCGGTTAGATTTTCGATTATATATATATATATATGCAGATTGACAAAACAACAGATATCCTCTATGGCACTAGACAATATTGCTAATACACAAGACTGATGTTTGAATACCCAAAAGTTAATGCGGCATGCAATCTTTACTATAATTATTATACATCTAACAACAGCGTAAGTTTGAAGACTATAGTGCAATGAAAAATCAGTCACATAATTTTACCTTTGAATCGGGATTGTGATCGATCAAAATCACTCTGATTCACCTCCAAGTGAAAAAGCAACGAGACGGCCTACATACAAAGCTGATTAAACAACAACTATTCCTTCCATTATATCTGTGAAAGATAAAATTGAAATGCAAATGAAAAGAACGAGGAGGTGGACAAGGGTGAGAGCAATGTTGAGACTAATGGCGTGGTGCGTTCTTAGCTGGGTGGCTTTCCATTTGATCAGTCCTATTGAAATATTCTGTATTAACTTCTGATTACTATAGTCAAGTTTGCAAATCGAAGGCTGATGAAGTCAATTGAAAGTGCTGAGTTCTATGACTACCGGTATATTGCATGACAGTTTCTGAACAATCACTTATCTCACAGGAGCAATAACACAATACACCTGTACATGCAATCAAGAAATCTCTTTTAGAAATCAGCTAAAGTGTGCCCAATATATTTGATAGTAGAGCTCTTCATGTAGGTTTTGAAAGTGCGATTTTATTGTGATGGTTTATATTAAGCAGTATATTTAAAAGTTTGCATGCATTTGAAACGTTTACCATGGCAAACAGTACAAAGCTATACAGAAAACTGTAATGCGAATGCGAACGCAAATGTAAATAGGTTGTAATACAAAGTTTAATAATAATAATAAGAATAATAATAAGAATAACAACAATAATAATAATAATAATAATAATAATAATAATAATAATAATAATAATAATAAACGTTTTTATGCACATAACCAAGTCTCTGTGCGTTTAATCTAATAGTTAAAATATAAATCTTTAGCTTTAACACGCGCATGTGACAACATATTTATCCGATCATTTACGCATACTGTACTGAACTTGCATTTGTTCAACGGACATGACAGAGCACTACTCCGCGAGTAACAAAACACACTTAAAACAAGGTTAACCACTGATTTTGTTGGTGATTAGGAGAATTGGATGGAAGAAAACCAACAGTGGATCTAAGCAAGCATGTGCCACTCCTTGCCCTTGGATATGATACAAGCTGGCGGTCGTACTGATCTAATTTTAAAAAATAAAATAAAAAATAAAATAAGATCTAATATTGAGAGAGTTTAGCCATCGTGTATACCGCGAGCGAGAAACGTCAGGCGTGAGCTGTCTGCCAAGCTACTGACTGCCGTAGGTCTGTGATCAAACGTCAAAAATACACCTCCTTTCCGTCCTAAATAGAAGCTAACAAAGATTTTTTCTTAAAATATGTCTATTTGTTGACAAAAATAAGTGTATCCCAAAAATGCTATAAAATGGGATTCCCCATGTTCCTTCTCGACGTAGTTGCAAATTCTGCTAATTTATGTACTTTTTGCCGAAAATTTAATACAGTTAAACATTTTCAAATAGTGACTATTAACTGCTAAATGTCAGTGTTCACAGCCAATTAATCTGGCCATTTTCAGTTTAAACTTATTCGATATTTGTATTCAGCACCAAATGTTTGTGTCTCGGAGATGGAGATGAGTATATTTTGAAACCCCAACATTAGATATGGACTAGAATGAGTAATGTGTAATTGTTAATTATGATAATTAATAAAAGTTTAGATATTTATATCATGCGCATTGGAGCTACGCACTGAAAAAGGAAGGAATGACCTTTTTTAAAAAATCTAAAACTAAAATGAAGATGTACACGATGTACGAAAACGCTTGTGTTTTTTAAACTTTTTCATACAAAATATTTTACCTTGATCTCATATTTTAAAATTCATTAATCTCATTTTCATTTTCAAAATAAATTTAACTGGTAAAACGCACGAAAATTAAGTTTTAGTTTTCTTCAGGGCGCTTTCCATTTGTCGTAACTGGCCGGTCTCTGGCCAGCCGAATCAAATGGAATGGATGAATTTAGGGCCCACCGGAACTGGATTAGGCCAGAATGGCCCCGCTACTGGAGTAGAAGTACTGAACAGTTCACCCGTTCCAATACGATGTTATTGTACAAACTGCCTGGCCGGACCCGACAGATGAAAAGCGCTGTACGAGTTGCGATCTATATAATTCTAACTGTAAACAAACCGTGACCGTGACGTAATGAGGAAACAGGACTGTTTACGTATGAAATGAACTTTTTCTTATTCCCTAACATCGTAGAATCTGGAACTAGGTAAAAAAACGTCATTGCGTTTACATAACATGGTTACATAACATAGATCATTTCACTTCATCATAACATGGTTCGTACAAATATTTTGGCAGAATAAAATCAAGAACTTTTCAAGGATAGTTGACTGACTTTTTCAAGGACGTTTTGTCGTAGCATAATAAAAAATTTCCTTCTGTTAAGAAGAGTTTGCTTACCACCAGTTGAAAACAGGTTAGATCTCTACTAACTCTTTCAGTTTGCTCAGTTTCAGATTTTAATCTTAAAAGTTCCTCCTCTACTTTCTATATTTTAAAATACTTCATCGGCTTTCCTCACTGCCGTACACGTACTTTGAGCCATTCTTTGATTGTTTTTTATAATAAGAAATAAACCAAAAACGGGTCAAATTGCCAAAACACAATAGATTACTCTACCTCAAACAAGAATTCAAGGATATTTGCAAATATTCAAGGAGTTTTATTTTGAACAAATTCAAGGGCTTTCTATTAAAGGACAAAAGACTATGTTTCAAATTTTAAGGACTTTTCAATGCCTGTGCGAACCATGCATGAGATATTTCAACCCTTTTGGACTGGTGGAAATTTTCAGCAATGATAGCAAGTTTAAACATCAGATAAATCTTTGACGCGGACGGCAGGAAGTGCCGTTCGGCGTGTCCGGTTATCTACGGAAGGATGTACATGTGTTCTTAAGTTTGGTCAGTAGCACCATGCTTACATGAAGCTTCAACAACAACTGCAAACGGCCAGACTACGAGCAGTCCCTCTTTCCCCTCCGTATTCTGTCGAGAGTTGGCGAGAATAAAAGCTGTGCAGCGCGCGAAAGGCCACAAGAACGGGGGAAAATAGGGACTACTCGCAGTCAACAAACGGCAGAGGCGGCAGTCTGACGTTCTATATTCGCGGTAAACACAATGCTTAAAACTTCCGGCTAATAGAGAGATTAAGCACTGCGTATACCGCGAGCGGAAAACGCCAACATGTCGTTTGCAGTAGCCGGTCCGCCAATGTTGTTTGGCTGAAGCTACGCGTAAACGTGGTGCTATCAAACCTCACCGAGCTGAAATCCAGTTAGGTCGGCTCAAATTGACCATGTTATCCATATTCTCCGAGACCCAGGGACAGACCGTCGGGCAGGTGCGCGAAACTTCCTCGCGCCCTGCGGTCGACGGTCTGCCACTGGGACCCCGAGGATGCGTGTAATCACGCCTTTTGAAACTATAGTCTTTCAGAGTTTACATAAAATATATATAAATATAGCTTATTTAGGCCTTTAAATCTAGTCTTTGTAAGACGGTCTTAGAGAATTGATCATTTTTAGTATTTTTTCGTATTTTACAGAGTTTTTAAATTGCATTTTATCTATTTTTATTTCTTTCTATTAACTTGTTACAATTTTTGATGTAATTAAATTTTATCCATTGTTAGTATAATATGATTAGGTTAATAAGTGAGGGCCACAAGTTTGTCAGTTTTTAACTGTTACTTGCTACCCTCAATAAATAAAGTCTTATTATTATTATTATTGTTGTTGAAGGGCACTTCTTGAAGAGCCTTTTGGGACAACCTTCAAGGACACTTTGGTTATCTAATCATGTCTCATAATATTCAGCTGCATGGTCAAAATAATATGACATTTACAGAAAGGGAACTCCAGCTGTCTTACTCCTCCCTCTTAAATGTACCCCTGTAAAATGATATATATAATCATATTTATTTATTACTTTGCTGAACAACAATCTCACTGGCCAGTAATTTAGTTTGATCCTAACTTTGTTTTATTAAAATTAGTCATAGCCTAGTTTTTCTAAACATTTTTAAATGTTTAGAAAAACATAATAGTATCATATTCTTTATCTACTTGTGTTGATGCGTTTGACTATGTATCTCTCATTAGGTCCGCTCTTAGTCACATGAAGCCACTGTCATTGTCCAACTCATCACCTGACAAGCCTTCTTTTTTAACGGCAAATGTCTTGGATGAAATGGAGAACTTTCTTCACTCAGTAGTTAGGTGAGTAGTCCAGTAGTGAATTTGACATTTTGTTGGTACTCTGTGTCAGCCTTTTTCCCCTCTGGGACCTTTAAGTGGTAGGGTCAATGATACGTAGCAGGAATAGCGTAAATGTGACTTAAATTCTGTTGAATTCTGAATGTTGTCAAAATATATGTACTGAAGTGCCAACATTGATCAGTATCATTCATGTTACCTGTGCTCATTTGCCCTCTTGTCCCTACCTGTGGGAGTTATTTGTCCTTGTGTCCCTACCTGTGAGAGTCATTTATCCTTGTGTCCCTACAGGCCTATGGTCATTTACCCTCTTGACTCTACCTGTGGTCATTTACCCTCTTGACTCTACCTGTGGTCATTTGCCCTTGTGTCCCTATCTATGGTTGTTTGCCCTCTTGTCCCTACCTGTGGCCATTTGCCCTTGTGTCCCTACCTGTGGCCATTTGCTCTTGTGTCCCTACCTGTGGCCATTTGCCCTTGTGTCCCTACATGTACCTGTGGCCATTTGCCCTTGTGTCCCTACATGTACCTGTGGCCATTTGCCCTTGTGTCATGAGAGCCATTTGCCCTCTTGTCCCTACCTATGAGAGTTATTTTCCCTTGTGTCCCTACAGGCCTGTGGTCATTTACCCTCTTGACTCTACCTGTGGTCATTTGCCCTTGTGTCCCTATCTATGGTTGTTTGCCCTCTT
>JANVCJ010094327.1:0-10147 GCA_026413505.1 Epizoanthus ramosus
AACAGAGATTACACATATATGAACAATTTTATATATAAAGACACGGTTGTGTGTGTGTGTGTGTGTGTGTGTGTGTGTGTGTGTGTGTGTGTGTGTGTGTGTGTGTGTGTGTGTGTACGTCTGTCTGTCTGTCTGTCTGTCAGCTGTTGGTTTGTCTGTCCTACCAAGAAATGGACATATAAGGTTAATGGGAGTATACGAGCTGATAGCTAGTAGTTCTTAAGCCAATAAGAAAGCTGGAAATCCAGTAACAAGCAGGATGTAGTTTTAAAATATCCGTTTCATTCTTTTTAAAATGATAATCAAATGCAATACAAGGTTTATGGAAGCTGCATTTTGGCAGGTTTATATTTTTCTTTATAGATTTTCTCACACCTAACAGTGACGTTTGCACAGTTTTTATGAAAGTAATTCGACGTGTTATTTTCTTTTTACATTTTCTGGGAGAGTGTAATATGTAAAGCTACTTCTGAATTCCTAAACGGATGAGTTCCCTTTTAAGCTAAATTTGGAAATAAATTACTGAAAATTTTGAATTATTCACTCATTTGTGTTTATATTACCCGAGTGTTTATCGCGCTATATCACTATTATTACTTCAGAGTCAAATACGTCATCAATTTCCGTGGCCGGCCTCCATGGCAGTTAATTATACTAACTATAATAAATATATTAGCAGAAACACAACATTCAAACTAGATTCAGATTGGACCAGGTATTGCCTATTAAGTAATATAACTTATATGGGTAAATAGCCAATAATAGACTAACCGCGGTCAAAACATCTTTGTTTCGATATGTTTCGCCGCTTTCCTTGTCGAGCGATTAAAATGTTTTCATCTAGAGTTTCCATGTTCTAAATTTGACATGGCAAAGTTCCGTTCTTTTGTCTTCCTTTTCAGTAACTGAATAACATATGTATAGAAGATATTCGTGTTTGTTTCTAACTACCGACATGAATACAAAGTGAAGTTTTATAAATTGAAGTAAACCAAAACAACTCAGAATTACTGATTCAAAAAGTCGTTCTGGTGTGTCGGATGTTGCTGATAGCCCGAGTGTCTGGGCACGAGGTGTAAATGGCGTTATTTGAAAAGAATTCGTTTCAACGTGTAACTTGAAAGAGCTAAAGAAACAAAGAACTTAACGAAAGTGGTAGAAATAAATCTACCAGCTTTATATATTCCGCAGCAAAATAGCTCTCGTTTCCAAAATTAAATGATATATGATAATACAAAGTAAATCAATATACACTTACCATTTCAGTCGGACTAACAGGGACGTCAGGTTTGGATGGATTATAAACGCCATCCTTCTTCTCCATCGTCTCTCTAGACGACAGTTCAAGCATATGTAAGAATTGAACTACCTGATTCTCATCTTCGAGTTGTTGCAGAACTTGGACAACATAGCGTTCAGCCTCGTCTTGTTTTTCTCTCTCCTTTCTCTCGCGGTACTTGTAGAACCAGTAGCCGGCGATAACTGCGATGAGAAGGACCAAGATAACTGCTGCAGTACCAACTAGTATCCACACAATGTCATTTCTACCCTTGTTATCACTGCCACTGCTGTCATTATCTCGTTTAACATCTGTTGTAGGATGAATGGAGGTGTTTACATCTGTGCGGACTGCTGGTATAACAGTTCCCATAAGCTGTAGTAAAAAGTACAGTTGAAGAAACCACTGCGCCGATCTTCTAACCATGATGAATCTTTTCTTATTCTGATGAACGCCGTCTCGAACACCAGCTTGTTTCCAGTGGTTGCCCTAATGTGTGTCTTTCCGTGTTCGTTTCAGCATGCTAATGATAATATTCCAAATTTGTTGCTTGTCCACTACCAACAAAAACGATTGTTTGTGCAATTGAGTGGATGCCCAAAATAAATTTGGGAAGTTCTGATATAATAATCTGCCTGATGAGGCGTGAGGGAATTAGTCCAATATAATTTCCCACAGCTGAAGTGAATCACGCTTCCAGCATTTCCTTTCCCCCTTTCAAAGCGGTGTTAGAGAGCCTCGGTCTTGCGAAATAATTTCGAGCATCATTCGCTGGAACGAAAACTTCACAAGCCAGAAATAAGAAAATGTAATGTAATTGTGCTATAGATTTTCGAAGTTGTGGCAATATTGCAGGAGATATTAGAATCATTGAATACGATGTTCACTCATGTATTCATATAATTTTTTATGGGAAGTTGTTACGATTAATAAAGATTTTATTGTGGGTCCATTTCAATCTAGGAAGGGTTTGCCCAGATCATAAAACATCTCTCACAAAATCTTGTCAGGGAAACAATATGTTAGGATAAACTGACTTTATACTGAGGACACTAAGTTGTTAGTAACAAAAAACTATTGCGAATTTCCTGATTTGTGGCCACCTCCGTCTCGTCCCCTAACTGATATTGTATTGGCAACCATTCGTTTGACTTTAACTGGTCGTGATGCAAGTCACATCCCGAGTATTGTCATATCAATTATATTATATCAGGTATATCTGATTTAATAAATGTTGGCTGAGTAATATAAAGTCCCTAAAGCCAAATATAAACACCAAGAATATAATCAAGAAGACATTACTAAAAAAATCCTGTGTATTTATACATATAGTACACGTTTTAGTTTCTCATAGTCAGCAGGTAACTGTAATCTTTAATGATGTTACGAAGTGGGTTTGTACTGCGGTATATAGGTGAAGTTATGAAATGCTCTTCGCATTAATGAACGCAATTTAATGATTATAAAACGCTTACTACATCAGCTTCTTCACAGTTCTATTAAAAGGAATTGACAGTAAGGCAATTTTTTGCCGACTTCAATAAAATGTTTAGTTTAGTTTTACCTAAAACTTTGGTCATTTGGTTCTTTCAAACTTTTATCTTGAGGCAAACAGGACCGCCAAAACTCTTCTCTGTATATCTTGAGAATCGGGGGAAAAATGTTGGTTTCCCAAAAATATATTTACATCAGTTCTAGCGTTAACAGATTGTTTTACAAACAAAACAAAATTTCGCCTGGTCTGCTATACATAATTTGAATTGCTTGTATTGCTTTTTGTTCTATTCCTATACTCTTACCGTACCGCTTTTGGTACAGATATTATAGTGTGAACATTTTCAAAATGTTTCATTCAGAAGTGTTCTCTTTCACTGACTCTGCTTTGTAAGGGATCACCGATTGGGCATGCATCTATACTTTATTTACGAAATAAAATATAGCTACAAGAGAAGAACTGTAGAGACCTCTGTTCTATATTGTGGGTGGTGTCAGAGTACGTCATATAACGCTATGAATACGAGATTTCAGGAAGCGAAACTATAAAAGGGCTCGAGGTATGCGTCAGTACCATTCTGAAGTGTTTAAAATATAATCAGCAAGGTTTTTACCCTTTACAAGATGTTCCTCGTGCCAGCACTTAAATTCAGACAACGCATTTGAGCAGGATTTCATTGTTTGTAAGCTAACTGCTGCTCAAAATCTGTAGCCTTGGCAACGTACCCAGTGCGTAGCGGATAGGATGGGATCCGCTTCCCTTATAAAGTCTTTTTGAATATTCTAGGATTTTAAACCAACTTTTCTTTCTCTAAGTGATGATGAATTTGTTTGTTCCCATTTCCCGTGCGTGTGACACGGCAACGGCCAAAACTGTAGACAAGATATATTACCACCGGCTGGCCAATATTAGAGTGTGATCGTCCGGCAGTATCATGCATTTTGAGGCACAATGCTCCTGAGCACGTCTACTTTCTGCCGTTTGCGTTCTTTTGCGGTATAATGTAAATTTCTTGGGACCCACAAAATCGAGGATGACCAATTCGATTTCTGTTAGGTTGAATCTATTGTTTTTATAATAGACCATCACCGCTTCTTTTATTAAGCTAAGAAATAAACGTGCGTCCAAAAACTGTCGAGTCAAACTAAGTTTTGAAATTAATAACATCGCTTGCATAAATGCTTGCTTCTGATTGGTGGAATGAGAGCCAATTTAATTCAAAATGTACTCTCTCACTTGGTAGACTTTCTCAGGACATGGTGAAGATTTTGTTTACAGTTATCATCTTTCCCTATTCTGTCCAACGTACACACGAAGATAATGTTCACTATAGCGGTGGAAACAACCATAGGCACAGAAAAAGAAAATGAAGAGAAGAAATCAACAAGATTTGTACTTCACTCAGCAACGGCCGACCATTCATTACAATAGAAATGTCTGATTTCGTGTGTTGGAACGTTGACAGATTTCAGTTACTGCGACTAAAGGCCCATTTGCACGAGGAAGTTTCCTTGACAAATTTTCCTTCAGAAAGTATTTCCTCTTGTAAACGACGGAAAAAGTCGAAATGTGACAAGTTTTTCCTTGACAATTTCCTTGTTCAAAAACTAGCATGTCAGCGTTTGGACAAGGAAACTTGACAAGGAAAAAACTTGTCACATTTCGATTTTGTTCGTCGTTTACACAAGCAAATAAACTTGTCGTGGAAAAAATTATGAAGGAAGCTCCCAGAGCCCTTCGTTCCTCGCCGCAGGCCTAAAAGAACGCGGGCTCTGGGAACGAGATTGCGCCCATATATAAGCCCATCTACCTGCTAACAATATAAATAGTCCGGTCATAAGCCGCCCCCCGGATATACCCCCTCCCCCCTCCTCATATATTGTCTTAATTTATCTCTCAGCTAGTATCTCAGTTCTCGCTCCGAAACGTTTTTCTAACACCGTTCATAAGATAGAAATGAGAAAATAAGAACTTAGAAATTCAGCTGTCGTAGCCATAGCCGTTGGCTAGTATTTTATGCAAATTTTTATGCAATATTTGTCGCAATTTCTACGGCAATTTTCTCGCTCGCGCTGCAACTTCAAATTGCGCATGTAAGCCAGATCCATTTCAGTGCGATTTGCATGGCAGCAAAAAAACTCGCTGGAAGTTTCAAACGTGCTCGCATTCGATTTAATTTGACGGCGATTTTTCAAGAAATGGGCCAACAATGGTATAGCAGCAGGGACCACCATGAATTAATTTTGTCTGTTCGCGGTATTTTCGATCAGATCTGTTTATAGGCAAGCAAACAACACTCCTGAATGTCGCTAACGAAAAGTACGGTAACATGGACAAAACAGCCAAAACATTCTAATAACCAACATGACTATACAAGGAGCAAGAAGCACTTATTGAACAAGTGGCAATATTCGAACCTGCCTTTTCAAGACAAGTTCGACTCACTACAAAAGTTAACAAAACAAGGTTCAAAATTATCTCGCTTCATATAAGTCGCAGCAATAGTGCACTAATATTGTAGCCAAATTGCACCGAAATTGTAGCTGGTTTACACTCGCAATTTGAAGTTGCAGTACGGTCGCGAGAAAATTTGCAGTTGAAATAGTGACATTGAATCAAAAGTTGCTAGACAATGTAAACGGGTCTTAAGATGAAAATATCAGTTGCATAGCGGCCCCAATATACATCACATTAAGGTAATAATCTATGCCCTAGGGGCATCGTTTGTCGTTCTAAACAGAAGCTCGGAAGTAATCATTTTCTCTCATAAGCGACGGCGATATTAGATTGCATGCGAGCGGTCCGTTTATTTCATTTCGCGAGCACGAACATCAAGAACCTTGAGTTATCAAGCACCTTCATAAATTATGGGAGTAACTCAGAATAGGAGTAACAAAAGTTTGCGTGTTTAATATTTGAAAGACTATTCGGGGGATCAAGTTACTGACAATCCCTCAGTTTGTCAGTGGCACGGTAGTTGATGATCAAGTAGTCACCACTCTCTTGTGCAACCAAGTACAAAAACAATAAAACTCATTTCTGGGAAATCGTTAAGCTTTTTCAAATATAGCTCTACGGATACCATTGCGCTGAGTGCAGTGTTTGGGGCATGTCAAAAGCAAACAAGTCATGGTTATTTGGTTAAGATCGTTTATCTTGTGATCATCACCAGCTAGAGAGGTTAAACCCCGACATGTTAGGTGCAAAGACAAGTGCAGATGTTGAAAAAAGAAGCACGTGAATAAACCAAACTGCATCGAGCAGTTTAGCTTCTAAATTGTCAAGAGTTGGTCTAGTTCTCCCTCTGCCACTGTAGATGCCTCTCTAGCTAGCTCAGTGGTTATAGCGCCTGCCATGCAATGTGATCCAGGCGCGTGGGTTCAACTGACCGTAATAAAAAAAGATGGCGGCTGTACATTTACCTACAAAACCTTGCGAACCACCTAGCATCTTACCGAAACATGTTAATATATATCGCATTGTTTGCTTGTTTGTTTATTGCTTGTTTTGAAGATGTTAGTTTTGGACTTCGAACAAAGAATATCGATTATAAAATCTAGCAATGATAAGTTTCAGCAATTCGTATCACCAGTTCGTGACCCTACAGATCTAGAATGCTGATAACAATTTTCATCTTACCAATAATCGCTGCATCCGTGACAAATTTCACATGATATATTCATCAGTAAGTTGCTATTTTCCATGACTTTGCAAAGTTCTGTTCATTTCTAGACTGCAGCTGCTGATTAGAAAAAAGACCTGGGCACGAGTTGCTGCCTTCTCTTATAGATCGCGGGAAGCTCTCGCGAAATTCATTGTTCCCGTCAATAGTAACTAAGTTCATGTAGTCTCTAAATGTAGTTCCCATTTGTCTATTATGAGGCACATTGTATCGAGAAGCAGCGTTATCGATCGGCTGAAGCTGTGGAGTAACTCTGTTTTTCCGTCGAACTACAGTTGACTTCATTACGGATACTACATATAGTATTACCATTAAATATACCTCAAGCAGTCTATCTACTGTGTTAAATACAAACCAGGGCCACGGAGCAAGATAAGGAACATTTGAGAAAATGCCATATACTGCCGCCATAGCGTACAATTGCATCGCGCATAATAGTAAGCCACCAAACGCAACTGCGACTGCGATTATGAAAATACTGCGTATGCATTTTTCGTGTTCGATCATTCCGTTCGCTGAATGTTTTCTCATTATTTGTCGCGGGAAGTGTTTCCAAAGACTGGTCGATATAATCAGGTAGAAACAAGACAGCAGTAGACTAAACGTAACATACAGCAGTTGGCATGTAAATATGAGCCCTCTGTAAGCTGGAATAAACTTCACTGTTAGCACTGCCAGCAGAACAAACAGAAAATAGGGTATCATCACAAAAATGGCCTTTTTCCTTGTGTACCACGAAGAAACTCGATGTGGCATAGACATGGCGTTCTTTAATATGATAAATATCAGCGTATAAGCGGACATGAGGCATGGCTGTGGGATCCCCCACAGCAATTTCGACACGACCAATGGCAATCGATGTTTAGATGTGTATGCATCGATGGTAAGAAATAAACATCGACACACACTGAAGATGAAGAGAAACGTCAATATTGCAACAGATATCTTCTTCTCTTTGTTTTTCCAAACCGTCAAAAAGCAAATTAAAATCACACTAGTCAGTGCAACGAGTGCCAAGAGACCAAACGTTGCTCCTAGTCCATACTGATGTATTTCCCAAATTATTCCCCATTCGTGAACAGCACTTCTCCATTCCGGGTATGGCTCGGCCAGTGGTTTGCGGTCGGTTTTTGAAGTGGACGAGATCTCTGCTTTAGTCACCGGTGTACTGAGCTCCGAAGAACTCGTATAAGGTAGGTTTGCTACGACGTATGTTGGTTCTGCCATTACTGACAACTGAACTTCAACTGAACTTTGTGGAAGAACAAAACCACTAGCTTTTTTCATACAGAATGGTTTTTAATGGTTAAAGTTTTCGTTTCTAGTTGAAGTAAGTGACAGCTGTGATGTAGGGCTATGACGACAACACAAATTATGTCTCTCAATTGCGTATCTGCTTGCACTTCATATTCGTCAGTAGCTTCATCATTACGATTTGGAAAAGACAAATCAGCGAGGTGTTTCAAATCCCTTACTTCCTGAATAATATTTTGAATTCTGGTTGCGTCGTTGTAGTCATGTTCAGAAGACCGTACAAAGGTGCCAGTCGTTTCGCTAGTCTGAAATACAATGGAAAAACATTATTATTGAAGTCTTTTTCATATTAACTCTATTCCTATCACAATTGGAATTCCAACTCTGAAACTCATTAGTAATTCATAACAAAAGGACGCATTTGGCATCCTGGAGTTTCCATGAATAACACTGGATAAAATGTTAGTCAAGTATTTTAAAACAGCTAACCGATACAGTTACTACGAGCGACGACGTCGTAAAATTATGTTCGAAGAATTTCGTACGAAACTAAAAATAAGGTCGGGGAAGTTCCTTATAAAAGAACAACATATATCCATTATCTATGATTAGAGAATATCCAGGTCTTACACTAAATTATAGGACGGTGTTTATTCCTGTCATATTTTATACTTTGTAAATCTTGTTGGCATACGAATTTTCGAAATATGGCAAACGCTTAACACATTGAAACAATTAATAATCAACCAGTAAAAAGTTTTGAAAATTTTCAAATAATTAAACTGTACTACAATACACAATGTCTTGTTCAATCGCTTTGAGCTGCATCAAAGAACAACTGATTGTGGACATTTGAATGGATTGTTGAAAGAGACTGCTCCTCATTGCCATGAGCAGTCAAACATTGGCCAATGAGCTCTGAGTAGAGAGAAGCGTGTTTGTTGGATATAACGTTAGCACTTATACAGTAACATTAAACAGTTCTGTTTGGTTGAGAGCTCATCAATTTATCGTAAACAATACCATTTCAAACAGAACAGGTGTTATGTTTCTTAATAAATAATTTATGTCTTTTACTAGTGCCCTGAAGGGAAAATACAAACTTAAATGTGTCATGTTTTCCTGTCATCTCAAAAGATTTGAAGAAATCTTAGAAACGGCTTCTTGTTTTTTTTCTTGGTTCCGCATGATTAACAAATAATGGCATTTTTTGTCGTGCAATTATGGAACGTATTCAAAAATACCTGAGTAACTTCACGAAACAGAAACGAAACAGAAACGTTCAAAAATATTCATATTTATCTGCTAGAATACCCTAACATTCAATATAATTTCTTAGAAGAAGAAATTAAAGAGAATTCTAGAATCATGCATTGAAATATCGTGTAATTTTTACACATAAAATTTACTTTCAAAATCTATGATTTTTTTCAAAAAAACTATTATTCAAATTATCCTTCATACTGGGAATTTACAAAAACAAAACCGGTTGTGAAACAAAGATGGAAACCACAAGGAAAGAATTCACGGCAATCTTTTTTGTATTAGAAACCTGAATTGACCGTTATACTAAAAAATTAAGATGGCGCCGTTATATTTAACCACAATACCTTGCGAACCTAACACAACCAATAGGCATATAGAAAGCCATATATTTTTGCGAAATTCGTCCCTGTCGTAAAAACATAGTGAATGCTAGATTTGAAGATCTTTGGAACTTTCATTGCATTTTTATGATTGTTCTTAGGGTTTTTTGTGCGCTAATAATTATGGGTAATGTACCAGTCGCCATCTTTTTTGATATGGTCAATTGATGCAAACAATATCATTCCACCCATATGCATAAACAGTCAATTTTCACTCCGAATTATTTGGTACAATTCTCTCGTTATTATAGCTTTTCATCACTGCGCAATCGATTGCTTTGTAGAAGAGTTAAACAAGACTTATAAATTTAATTCAAACGAACAACAGTTCACAACTCAGTATTCCTGACATTTTACAGGAGTGCTGCCAATATGTGGCATTAACCTGAACAGCACTGCAAAACCACGCCAACACGTTGATGAACAGCTCTCATATATTTCTCTACGTGAGCGATAATATATAAACCGTACAGTACAGTTGATTATAAAAGCCGTTCATTTGAACACACTTGGAATCTTGACAATAATTAACACTATAAACTGAAAACTAGTTTTCAGTTACAACAAACGAACTATGCAAAATTAGAAAATTACACAATTTGCAAAGTCTCAGTTGAAAGCAATTTTGCATTACTTTTTGAAAGTTTCGCGTTACTTATTTAATCTGGAATTTCGTTACAAAGTTCAGTAGGAGCTCAAAGCGATATTGTTTTCATCTCGTCTCAAAACTCATCTTTTTAAAAACAGTTTTAGTTCTTAAATAGTAAATATTACATTATTTTTATCTAATA
>JANVCJ010094338.1:0-10147 GCA_026413505.1 Epizoanthus ramosus
TTTTTCTTTCTTTTTTTTCAGTTTTCTGCGCGCGTGCACGTTAATTTTTTTCTTCCAGAAATATACCTGTGCATGCATTTTGCGGACCAAGTATAGGCTACTAGGAGCCTCTTGTTGTTTTTATAATTGAAATGGTTGTCACATAACCCATCGGGAATTATATAATAGACACACACACTCTGTTTTTCTGACACTTAGTGCCTGGTTATTATTATGCATTTTCAGAACATGGTTATTTCTCATTTTTACTGTCTTTTAATTTCAGACAGGGTCTTGAAATTTTTTTTAGAAACCTCTGACGGGCATTGAAAAATTGCTTGAAATTCAAGATGGGCTTTGGAAAAAAATAGACAAGTTTGGTTCTAGTTACATGACCCAGTCCTCTCCATAAATAATGAACCCTCCGTAATAAATCTTAATATTTATAAATTAATTAATTTTTGGTTTGAAACTAATAATTACACCTTCCAATAACCATACTATACATCTGCAAATGAATAATTATTATATTTATAAAATAATGTTTAATTTTCTTTTTTTTGTGGTGTTTAGTAAGTCTCGGCAGTCTGCTACAAGTTCCAAGTCCAATGGCAGCCAAAAAACATTTGAGGAGTGGATGGAAGAAAAAGCAGAGCAGAGGCACAAAGAAAAACAGAAGAATAAACAACAAAAAATTAGGACCCAGATTGAAACGAAACAAGAACATCAAGGCCACAAAATGAGAGGAAAACCTTGTGATGATTTCTCAAAGGAACTTGGGCAAGAACAACACAGTGTACCACACAGAAACAGAATTAACAGAAGCACTCGAGACGCAGTGGCAGATGCCAGATTGGCAAAGCTTCCTCAAGAACAATATAATCCTTTAGAGCAATATCCAATCAATTCCCTGAGGGGATACCGGAGAATATCATCTATTCGGGAGGACCCAGCAGAAGATCATGATTACCTCCTGATGAGCTTTGATCTTTGGCCCAAAAGAAAACCCGCCGATGCAATTCTATAACAGACCATTAATATAATATTAATATAATTATTATAATTATTATTATCAATGTAAGAGAAGTGAAGATAGTATTTGTTGAAAAATCAGAGTTCTGTATGTAATGACTTGTATTCCTGGGCGAGTGCGGAGCATGTGACTAATGGGATTGGACCTAGCCAGAGATGTCAACTCTCATGCATTGGACATGAGACTCATGCATTTGAGAGTTATCTTATGCTCTCTCATGTTGCTGAGCAAATCTCACACACCCAGTAATAAAGATCATTAATAATAAAGTAAATGTTTGTTTTACTTGTCATAAAGATCTGCCAGAAATGAGCACCAATTGCCAAATCAAGTTCGCAAAAAAACACCATAATTGAAACACATTTCTTGTGTGCTTTGACTGCATTTTAAGTCACTGAAAATGCACCTCAGGCATCTGCTCGCAGGCTACAGTAACAACTACAATTATTTTTCAAAAGGGAATTTGCATTACGAATCGGCTAATCATATGGCATTTTGTGTCTCAAATTGTTCATACCAGAAAGACAAGGGTTAACCCGTTGGATAGCATTTTTTTTCCAAAAAGATTCTCAGATAACAAAATACTTTATTGTCGTACTTGAACACAACATTTCTGTCCTCAATGTAAATCTATAACAGAAATCAATTAAGGTCCATAGATCAGCATAGTAAAGAAATTGGCATACTATTTAAAATAAAACAACTCCAAAGTTAATTGTGTCAATACCCTGTTCACCTGCCTTTTTAGGCTTATTCTGATCCCCATATACATGTAAGCCCATGGGCTTATTATATTCAGGGAGGGGGGTATAATCGGAAGGAATTTTATGTCTGGGATTTTAAAGTATATAATGCTGGGTGATTATGTACTTTATATATTACTTTGCTATAAACAAAACAAACATTCAAAGTTATGCAAATAGAGCAACTTTAATTCATCTTTGCTTCAAATCAGCATGTTAGACTGCAAAACAGCCCTTTTTTCACCAGTATTATCAGTCGAGAATGGAGGCCAGATCGTCAAGCGATCAGCATCTGAGGTCAAGTTGAGCATTTCCTGTAACTATTTAATGCAGTATTGAGTGAAATATGCTGGCAAACTATATGCCAGCTATTGTTGGGCAATTTGTTGACAAAGAGGTCCAAATTTAATGTTTGCAACGGCGTAAAATTAGCCTGACCTTAGACACTAATTTTCCTTTGCAGCGAGAAAGGATCTCTCACGTGGAAAAACACTTTCTCGCAGCAAAGGAAAATTAGCATCTGAGGTCAGGCTAGCATGAAATCTCTTACTCTTGAAATGTTTGTTTTTTGATATGAACAAAAAAAAATTCAGGAGCAAACATTTAAGAGCATAATTTTATTACAACTGTAGTTTGTTAGAATTTTTAAAAGCAAATACATTAAGGGTCGACCGTGATGATATTAATGCTCGAATCTTGCAAATGAAAATTTTGTTGAATCTCATCTAAAATATTCCCCTGTGATAAAATACTCAACAATAGTACCTGTAGAATTGAGATTGCAACAAGTCCCCATGGAATTGACCATAACAAAAAAAGATGGCAACTATTACATGTACCCATAATAGTATTATTCTTAGTGCATGAAAACCCTAATAACACTCATAAAAATGCACTGAAAGGTCCTAAAAACTTCAGAACTAGCATTCACAATGTTTTGAGTACAGGGACGAATTTCGTAAAAATATATGGCTTTTTATGTGCCTATCTGTTGTGTTGGGTTCTCACGGTGTTTTGGTTAAGTGTACGGCAACCATCTTTTTTGTTACGGTCAATTGATTCTATTACTGTATGCATTTCCAATTGGTTCAGCCAGGCTAAGAACTGACAAAAAACTACTGAAACAAAAACTGACCAATCATCAGTGTAACATATAATGATTTTCTAGTACATTATCCTTAATTTGGAAAAAAATATCAGCTGCATTGTGTTCATTTCTACTCTGATATCATGGTATATATAATGAATCACTAATGATTGCTATATACTGCACTGGTTAAAATAAATTCTGATAAAACAAAAAAATAACAAAAAAGTCCCTCCCAATTATTGCATTTTGAGACAAATCAAACTTGATACTGAATAAAAGGTGACAAGGCAGAAATAATTATATATATATATAACAAATACGTTTATAGCAATTGCAAGGTCTGTACTGCTGAGAAATAATGGGTTTTCTGGGCATATTTTAAACTTAAGAAATAATTTTTCAAACCATGATAATCTGTTCCAGGCCCTGGGTGAAATAAGAGAAAAATATGGCATGGTTTTTTCCTTAGAGATTCATACTGCTTGGCAATCTTGTTATTAGAGCCCACATTCTTTTAGGTCTGTGACAAGGAATGAAGAGCTCTGGAATAAAGCAGGCACCAGTGCATGATCTGCAGACTACCTTATTATGCATTTCGATTGTCTGTGGGCCCGCTAGCGGCAGTTTGCACATGCGCCAGCTCATGATTTCTTCCAGAGCCATTTTCATGCTTTTATGCAGGATGCAAAGAAAAAATGCAAGATGACAGACTGCAAAAGGTCTAACACAAAATTATTGAGGACAATAATTATTATTGGTCAGAGTTATATATATAAATATAGTGAGATGTGAGTGTAGTAATGAAGATACATTTTAATTAGCTTAGTGTCAATCTTGACCAAAATGAAATAATTGGCAGGCCTAATTAAGAAAGTAATGCAACATTACATATTACATACATGTAGCCTGTTGCCACAAGCATGATAAATAATTTGGCATGTTTGGGCAATTTCCTTGCTGCACACTATTCTAGAGCCTGCATATGGTGTTTAAGACAAGCACCCAGTCTGAGACTGAACACAGTCTATTTTAAGCTTACAAACAAGACCAATGTTCATTTGAAGAGTGTAAGTGTCTGTTGAAATTGATTTTGTTCCTAATATTACAGAGCTGAAAATTTCAATAAAATTTGAAAACGGTGGAATTTGAAAATATCAGTATTATTCAGCAATACCACTCACTATTAAAATTATGATAATAATTACCAATTGATGCTATTATTTTCCCTAATTTCAAAGCATATCACTTGTCAATCTAAAATAAAATCTACATCCAGTGGAAGTATGGAACGAGCTACTCAGATCTGATCAGATATCAGACGGTGCATTGTGGTATCTCGGTTTATCAGTGTTATACAGTACATAAAAACCATTATTGAGCAACTTTACCTAGCTGCTGAAACATTTATCATTGTTCTGAAGCTCTGCTTGGGATTGGGAGCATAGAAGTTTTTTTAAAAAATTATCAATGTCATTCTGATGTCTGCTTATGAAATGCAGTGAGTGACTTTGGGTGACAAATATATTCCAAAACTGTATCCTTCATTGTGTTAGTTCTAGTTAGATGGACAGCACTCCAGAATCGTCAACTGTTGGTTCACCTTCTTCATCACTGTCAGGAAAATCTTCTGCCATGTGATTGGTGTACGAGTGTGCTATTGTTGGTGTTGTACTTGGTATTGCAACAGTTGTTCTGATATCATTCAAATTTGTCAGGCTCTTTGACTTTTCGCGATATTCAATTCTTTCAGGGCCAGCTGAGGGCATCATAATATTGTTCATTTGATTGGCTGGCTTAACGGTAATAATCAGATTGTGACTATTTGCTATCATCATGTCAGTCACCTGATCTAAAGTCTTTCCAGCTACATCGATACCGTTAACTTCCAGTACTTCATCATTAACGGCTAACAGGCCAGTACTTTCTGCAAGCCCACCTGGGACTAACCTTGAGATAAAAATGCCGGGCACCCGTTCCAGGCCATTGGGTGTAACTCGGACACTAGTACCATCTCTAATATAGAAGCCAAGCGGCTTGTCAGTGTTGTGCTTTAGTAACCGGACCCTCCTCTGCGTTTCTGGTAGGATATCAACATCAACAATTGCTGATACACGGCGGAAGTCCTTAGGGGTGCCAATGGATAGCCTGTTTTGCAGGTTTGGTTTTGCAGGGTGGGTAAGACTGGTAATGTTAGTCAGTAGATTTTTCTTCCTCGGGATTTCTGGTGGAAGTCCCATCTTCTCATAGCCCTCTCCTACAATAACAATAAAGGAAATGTTCAAGAACGTGTCACTGCAATCACTGGCTCTCAGTTATTTCTGACATACATGGTAAATAGGCACTCAATGGCTCCTACTTTAAACTATAGAATCAACAAATGTGAGTTGCACTGGTCAAACATTTATAAATAAGTATGTACATTATACTGAATAAAACATTTCAGATTGAATCCATATCCATGGCATTTACCTTAGGCCAAACAAAAAAATACCCATGCTTCTGGTCTGTATGTACATAACATTTTTCACCAAAAGCTGAACTTGCGATTTTTCATTTTGGAGATTTTTGGAATTTTTCCGTAAATGTACTAAATTTACAAAGAATCACATACTTTTGCCAGTCTGGCTTCGAAATTGTGATTGATTCCATGCCTTGCAGCATGGTTTTGTAGCCGATCCTACAGCAACATTATCCATTATGTTGGCTACAATAAAAAGCTTTCAAAAAATAAGAAGTTGGCACCTACCTAGCCTACCTACCCTATTTATTTTTAATAGTATAACCAGAACCACACATATTTTTTTATTTGGCCTTCTTAATTACTAATTTTCATAGTCTAAGAACTTAAATTCATGAAAATGGGAGAAGCAAATCCTGAGAGTTTTGTTTTCAAAAAACAATCATTACAGGGTATTATTGCTATAATTTTAAAAATTACAACAATCATACTTATTATCAAAGTGTGGGTCATTAATTTTTGCAGTAACTTTCTATTAACTTTGTTAACTCTTGTTTTCAATTGTTTCCTGATTTCTTGGCAACTGTGAATTTAACTAAGTCCTAGAAAAATATGCAAAAGATATTCCGACCTTCATCCTAATTTTCAGCAGCATATTCAATAATTTATTGTGAGTTGCCTTATAAACAAATTTAAACAATTGTAATTCGTAAGATATGATTCATACTTTGTTGGTATCTTGTAATTATTTGTAAAGTTCTATTGTTATTTTATAGAGAAGAACTAGCAACTGAACAGTTCATTACTGATTCTGACTTCTCTTAAATTGAACTTATTGTCAGTAATAAATTATATATTATTATAAGTAATTCTTTTAAAGTATTGTCATTATTATTATAATTGTAGTATTATAGGTAATCCATCAGGTTACATAGTGACTCTGAAAGCAATGTCCTGAAGATTGTTTAAAGGTGTCACCCAATCTGCCAATAGTGAACTGCAAGTTTATAATTCCCGGAGTAGGCAATCGAACGTTCGGTAATCGAACATGATCGAACATAATCGAAAACAATCCAACGATTGAGTTCGATTGTGTTCGGGAATCAAACAAAATCAAACTCAACCTTTTCAGTAAGTACGATTACCGAACTTAATCAAACTTAATCGGATCAGTTGTACGATTGTGTTCGATTTTGATTTTATTTTGCACATGTTTAATCGAAAGTTCAATTAAGTTCAATTGACCTGAATATTTTTCAGTGAGTACGATTTTTTTCAATTACCAAATGTTATCGAAAATAATCGAACA
The DNA here is from genome assembly GCA_026413505.1 of Epizoanthus ramosus. Lineage (NCBI taxonomy): Eukaryota > Metazoa > Cnidaria > Anthozoa > Zoantharia > Epizoanthidae > Epizoanthus > Epizoanthus ramosus. The sequence continues at coordinate 6,613 of JANVCJ010094338.1, forward strand.
ATTGTGTTTGATTATGTTTGATTGAGTTCAATTAAAAATGTGTTTGATTACGTTCGATTGCCTACCCTGTGATAATTATAGTAAGATCTGGAATTAGTTTTGATGAATATGCATGGGGTGATGTCAAAAGACACTGATGTCAAAGACAGTTATTACTTGATTTCAAGCCATCCCAGCCTTTACTACAAGTATAATTATATATGTTTTATATAAAATATATAACATATAATATATATATTATATACTGTCTTGTTTAATACAATTTATTTTAAGTCTAAAATTATTGTTGCAATTCCAGTGAAATAAACAAAAATACATGTATAATCAATCTCAGATATAATAAATACCATACCAGTATGTTGTAAAAAATGAGAATATTTTAAAGACAATAGATCCAGTAAACTGAATACTGGAAAATTTTGCTGAAGAACAAGAAACTAAAAGAACTACAGGCAGCCAAAGAAAACAAGTAAATTATAGGTCTACAATCTTGAACATACTATGACTTAACTAACTAGTATTCTGCAATAGCCTTTCCGAAACCACGTAGCACATCGGATACGAAAAATAAATAAAAATTATATTAAAGAACAATTTGTTGTTGTCAAGAACTCGTTGTCTCCAAGTGGCATTATTGATTAAATTAACCAAAAATATCAATTTGTATCCCGGTTCATTGCAGTACAATAATAAAATGAAACGGACAAAAACATCATTTCACGTAACAGACTATATGCTGTTATTTTTACTTTTATATAGTGTCATTACTCAAGAAACTTGTAATTTAACTAAATTTTGAAAATGCAGTCTAAGATTGGCAGTGACACGTTTTTTAATAGCTAAAAATTATACACAGAAGAACTTGTTCATTTTGTTTGCCAAAGAATGTCGTCGTCTCTTATAAACAATACTATTTTACCATTGACTCACACTACATGAGCTATAAATATATTTTTACTCACCTTTTCTTTGCACAAAAAGCCTTAGCAATGGCTTAGCTGCGTGATTTAGGGCCTGGTTGAGGGCAATGTCGAAGTTATTGTCATTGTTGATGGGCAGTAAATCATTGTGGATGTCTGTGTACCAAGTTGTGAATGGAATCTCTTCCAACTTGTGCATAGTCTCCACATGTTTGTAAAACTGTTCGTATGTCTTCATGACATTCTTGTCAACGGGAAATCTTCGAAATTCGGCATCGAACTGTCAAACGAAATAGATGTTACATACAAAGATAGTTTAGCATATTATCGTACGTAGAGGAGGCGTTACGGAGAGACACACAACCTTCGACTCGAATTTAAAGCAATCGCAACACTTTACCTTCGATTTTACTTCAATGATACTAAGATCTGACTGTGTCGCAAACTTCTGTGGTGCTTTCTGTAGTTTTGACATTGGTGAAGCAGGCTTCTTGGAGCTTCTGCAGAACGAAACAATGAACCACCTTCGACCTTCTAATACATTCCTCGATGACTTCTTCGTAACTGCGCATGATATTCTGCGCAACTGAGTTATGCAAATTCGAAGCTGTGGGGGAGGGGCTGTGGAATTTATATGCGCTCTTCCGGTTGTGGCCAATAAACCGGAAGTATCTGGCCGCTTCTACTTGCGTTTTATTCAGAAACAATGGCTTGCTTCCGGGGCGATTGTTGGCAACGTGTTCCAAGTGCATGATGTCATTGAAAAATAGGAAAAAGAAATTACACAAATATCATAACTAGTATTTATGGATACTGTTACAAAACATATGCGCGTTTTTCCAGGAAATGGTTTATTGTTTTCATTCTATTTTCAAAGGTAGCCTTCAAGTTCAACAGTTCAAGGAAATTTATTTTATTTAATTAAAATTAAAATTTAAACTTGCGTTTTTTTGTACAGACTTTGCACAACTCACAAGATGGTGACAGTTTCTGAAATGTTGTTTATGTGCTTAAAAGTTCCTTTCTCCGAAAGATACTGAGAATTAATTAAGCTTATACACACTTTATCTCTTTCAAACTTGACTATGGCAATGGCTTATTTTACGGTCTTCCTTCCTGTGAACTGCAAAAACTTCAGAGAATTCAAAACACTGCTGCTAGACTTGTCGCCAGATTGAAAAAATCATATCACTCCAATTCTCATTAATCTCCATCTTCAAAGTCTTCAAAGTGCTCCTGGTTACCTATAAAGCTCTTAATGGTCTTGCTCCCGATTACATTACGGAACTCCTTAACCACTACACTCCTGCCCGTTCTCTTAGCCTGCGTCGCAGACAGTTATAAACATTCGTATACACGTTTGAAAATAATTGACACGTCCGGCTGCAGCGCAGGCTACCGTTCTCTCCGCTCAAGCAACGCTCACCATCTAACTGTCCCTAAATCACGCCAACGAAAACTTATGGCGATAACTGTTTCTCCTATGCAGCTCCAACACTGTGGCTGAATGCCCTGCCCAAAGATATCAAATTCTCTCCTTCCGTCGATGTTTTTAAAGCAAAACTTAGAACACATCTTTTTGAATTAGCTTTTAAATTCAGCATCATAAATTATTTTTTAAAATCACTTATTATCTTTTTAACAATTTTTAATGTAAAAAGCATTGAGACTTTAGTATAATGCGTTTTTAAGAACTGTAAATTATTATTACTCGGGCTACGTACGTAGTGCGTGAGCCAGAGTTATAAACCCACCCCGAATCCTGTGTACTACACAAATCTGCAGCTATGAGTATGCGCATTCACCTCAAGTTCAAACCTCGCTGAAATCTCGTTCCCAAGCCCACATTTTGTCTGGCCGAAACGTAAACAGATCCGAAAATACTGATAAACGAGCGAATGCACGAAGAATGATATTTTCACATGTTTTTTTGGTAAACCAACGCGGTTTCTATGATTACTCCAAGAATCCTCTTTCCTTTTACCAACTCTGACTGTGTAGTTGATTATTCTTAGGTAGCCCGAGACCGAGTGAACGCTCGACTAACGTCTTGCTATTACTGTAATGGGACGAAAACGAACTGCAAAATTGCAAACATTTTACAGATTTTGCGGGACAAGAAACTTACTCATAACTAAACAACCGCTAACACATTCAGTATAATCTATTTCTGCTGTTTACAATATTGCCTTATAACTACTCACTCTTCAGTCAACTATCAGCCCATAAACATTTCTAGCCCATAATCTAATTGCTATATAGCATAATTTCACAGGCCCAAGATAATGCTGGCCGGTACTATAAACAATAAAAACACGTAATTATATACTTTTACAGGCCCAAGATGGTGGAGCCCGTTGGGGTACGTGGAGCGACTGGAGTGAATGTTCGCGGACTTGTGGAGTAGGGATTTCTCGTCAAACTAGAAAATGTTTGACTAGGTTTGTATTGCAGGGTTGCAGTTTAATATTCATTACTTTAATGGTAGGATACGGTGTGTATGTGTATGCATATGAGTAAGTGTACGTGTACGTCTACGTGTACGTGTGCGTGTGCGTGTGCGTGTGCGTGTGCGTGTGCGTGTGCGTGTGCGTGTGCGTGTGCGTGTGCGTGTG
>JANVCJ010094349.1:0-10146 GCA_026413505.1 Epizoanthus ramosus
AGATTCAACATAGAATGGCAGCCAATTGAGCTTGTTGAAGAGATCAATAGTAGAATGACGCGGCTCGGCATCCAGAACAACTCTGGCACAGCGTTTCTGGAGCCTAAAAATCTTATTAATGTTGTCCTTGCTGCAGCTCGTCCATGAAATGCAACATTATAGCATCAGGGGTTTTATCATTATGGTGTAGAATAGAACACTCTCGGTTCTAGGAAGATAACTCTTGATTTTATTGAGTATGCCAATACGCTTTGATATCTTTTTTGCCGAAGACTCTACGGCTTCGACAGATAACACAAACCTTGGCCTTGATAATTCTCGCTATCATGTGAAAATTTTAAATATCATGTGTTATTGTACACTTTGAGACCCAGTTTGACCGGTTTTGACAAGGTTTGTTTTCAAATTTTTTCTGAGTCAAAAGAGCAGTAAATATGGCTGAAAATATTCAGTGCTTTTTTCCATTGGAAATAGCGGATGGAGAATTACCTAACACTGACCTATTTCCAGAGCTGTTCGACAGTGAGTTTTCAGATTTTGATACAACTTGAATCTCGCACAAATTGATAATTTTATCAGCGATAATGCAAACAAAAACACTGTTTAAGAAAATCTGACCTGAGCATATGACTAGAAGCAATGGTTGAGTCAGGAATCCAATGAGGTCAGATAAATTGATTTTTTCCCCTCTAGAGGCTCAATATTCTGCTGTCTGTGTTCTTCATGAGCGTCTGCAAACTTGACGGAGATGAATAAGAGCCACAGGCACTGATTCCGTTCAAAGGAGTTTGATTGACATCTCCGCTGAATGCACTGCACATGCGAAGAATGACAAGTCTGTACTTCTTCAAGTACTACCACCTCCAGCGATGAAACAATCAAAGGAGGAAATATTCAATTGTGCCTTTGTTCTGGGAGAAAAATATTCTCCAAGTCCAAGCCTTTTATCCAAACTAAATTAGTCCAAACTATTCATCATCGAGTCGAGTGATGGAGACTTGTTTTTACATATGACTTTTTCCTTGTCCCATTGATTGAACTCACTCATTGACATTCTGGCTCATTCAGTCTGGCAGTTAAATCTTTAATCAGTTTTTAGATTTTCAAGGATTTGATCAGTTTCTTTTCAAATATTCCATTGTCATGAACATTGTTTAGCTTGTATGAAACCTGTGAGTCTCAAAACTCTTCGCCAGTACAGTGAATAGATTTTCATTTTGTCTTCTTTCAAAAAAACCGGTTTGTGAAGCATTAGATGATGCAACTTGAGTCCAGCCAATGAAATGGCTATTTTCGCTGCTCTATTGTTTGACAGCCAATCAGATTCTTTGGTCACGTTTGCTGCTGCAGTGAACCGTGGATGCTGTACTGTCAATAAAATATTGCGATTAAAAACATAGCTTGCCGTCATTTTCGGTTTAAAACACAAATCTTCCAGCCGAAAAAAAGAGAAATCGTATAATAAACAACTTATTAGGCAGTTTAGCAGCCAATATTACTCGTTGAGTTGTATTTTACTGCCGACTCGTAAAAATATCCAGCCATATTGGCTGCTAAACCGCCTAATAAGATATATTTACAATGGATGAAAATGATTATTAATAAATAAATGTAAGTGTTATTTTATATATCGAATTGTATTTTAAACATATTATTGCATAATTAATAATAATAATGTAGATTATTATTTTATTTATTGTCAATATTCAACAAAGTCAATAAAATCAAACTCAAAGGGAAGAAATTATGTAAACTATTTAACAATGCAACAAAAAAAGGAAAACAAATTAAAACAAAAGACACTTAACACTTACCTAGGCACTTTGACTTTATATTCTGTGTAGTTATCAGGTTTTGCTTGAGCACCTGATGATGATGCTGCTGCCTATATAGAATATGCAATATATTATTTATTTATGTATTTCTTATTAATGAATTAAAATTCATGTATTAATTACAACAAAAGAAGTAGCTTTAGGTCTTTTCAAAAAATAGTGACAAATCAGCCAGCTTCTAGTCAACTGGAATGTCTTGGTTAAGTTCACTGAGGTAGAGCACTGAAACCAGACTCATGCAATAACGGCAGTTATAAATAGCTCTCGACCCCTCTCGGTCCTGGTCTCAGCCTTTTATCATGAGACAAGGACTTAGCTAACAAAGCTTCCCTTTCTTTGTTGTTTATTTATTCAGCTTTATCCATGTATCTAAAAATATATACTGTCAAGAAAACAAAGCCAAAATTATAGTTTTGAATTTGTGTTCCAAGTTCATTTGTACATGTACATGACAGTACAGTAAATGTAGCAAAAATACATGATTATTAATAATAGGTGATCAGCTGTATGCCTTCGATGAAATTTTACAAATTGACTTTTTTTTGGTAGGGTTAAATTTTCAAGCTGGCAGGAGACACTCCAGTTGGCTACATGTATGTCACAATCCTGGCTATCGATTATCTGTGGCAATCAATTACAACTGATATAACAATCGATGTCAAATTAGGGACATTGATATACGATATTCTATAAACAATCAGTGGCCTAGCCTTTTGTGATTATCAATAGTCGTGATTATCTAAGTTGTAAAATCATGCCACATCTACATCTACATGTATAGGTTATACCTGCAAAATCCCTACTAGGGATTCTTATAAGGATTTCCACAAAATTATGTTCACTTATATCATGCAGCGATGTTGGCAACACAGAACAAAAAATGTACATGAATTGAAAACAATGATTCTCAAATTATGATTCCGATTACTGTCCATTTAATATTGTCATGTTGCTCTGGGTAAGTTCTAAAAACACCCAGCATATGTGATTGATATGGTGCAGAACGCCAATTTTACACTCAATCGAATCTAACAAGTGATGATTATTAAATTATTTCTTGTGATTATCGATTGCTCATTGATTGACCAATCAATGCCAATTAACTTATAACGATCGATTTGTATCAATTTATCGATTGATCTCCCGTTCATTGACATATATCATCGATTGGTAATGTGAATGTGAATTCATGTCTGTCAGTCCGAGTGTAGTATCACCAACTACATTGCCATTGCGTGCAGTTAACGTGGCTGTTGTCGGAAACAAGTAAAGTTCGACCAAAAACGCATCTTTGTAAAGTACTGTAAGTGTAACTATTATAAATTGTCAGCAACAGGCCTTTGTGTATTGATATATTTTTTAAAATTCTTGATACATTAATGCATCTAGTTGAGAATCTGTCATTTAAAATTAATAATTGTCATGAATCATGATACACTCATAGACATACACTACAAGTTGAAGTTCTACACGACTACAGTCTACACCGTACAGCCTGATCGATAGAAACCTACCTGGCTGATGGGTCGAGACGCGATAGGCGCAGCACGAAAGGCAGACATTCTATCCATTCCTATATAAAGATGACTACAACGCAATCGTGGTGCAAATGGTTGTTATATTACCGCAAAGAGAGAAGACGAAACAGCACAACTTCAGTTAGCCGGCCGGGAATAATAAAGTTCTCCTTTGTACTTTGTGACCAAGCCTGTTGTTTCGTTCTAACTTGGCAACCGCGCCAGGATGTCTGGGACTCGTTCCCAGGGCTTTCCTCTTCCATCTCATGCACGGTCATGTCAATCATGGCGAACATTGTGGAAAGCATTCTTACCTTCTGCATCACACTCTTTTATGGTTTTGTTGTGTTGCTCGGGCTGTTATGGAGCATCATTCGCAAGCCGAGTATTATCCGCAAGTCTGAACGTCCCATGACCAGTAAGTGCACCGTACACAGTACAGAACAGAGACATTATTCAGTTCGATATAAAGATGATAAATATTGGAATATTGCCTATGCGCCTAGCCTATTTTAATACATGTATATCAATATAAATTATAATGATAAATTGCCCTGAAGTTATGGCCTATAGGCTATATTTGAAAATATTTTGACTGTGTCCGATAATTCAAATCATAATTGATTTTTCTGCCTACTGAAATATGTGGTTATGTTTATATGTAGCGAATGTTCATTTTATTTTTGAGTATCACTACAGTAACTGTCTACTGTCGTACTGACACTGTTTAGTGTTTATTTTGGGCGTTCTCGCGCTCGGCATCGGGACCTACGATGTCAGGCCGTGCTTGTGGCTAAGGGAATTTCGTGGTGCACGCGTCAGTCTTGTCTGATTCATTTCTTGCAAGAAATAAATCAGACTAGCCGGTGACGACGTCAAGGAAACACGAACCGTGACGTCTTCGAAGGTTATTGAGTATCGTTATAAAGGAGATCCAACGCGATATCAGTTCCAAATTCTTCACAGTTCACTGGACACTGGAATATTTTTTTATTTATTTTGATGACGTCATACATAACCCGAACCGAATGCACTGTAGTCTGCAGATGCAAAATGAACTTCTGCTTGAGTACCGAGAGAAGTCAAATCACAACTTTTTTAGCAGTGTGTCTTTAATTTAGCAATACAAAACACTGAATAAGGATATTACATAATGTGTTCATGCGTACCATCCCATATATCCCGCTGGAGACTCTGTCGGCATCAGTTTTGAAGTAACCTCCTGCACTGACTCCAGCTTTGATAAAATATATGAAAATCTCCTGCATTTTATGCATCTCAAGATTTTCTCTTCGAAGACATTCAATCACGCTTCTTATACATGTATATATGTAGTCCTGCTAGTCTGATTTATTTCTTGCAAGAAATATCAATCAGACAAGACCGAAGCATGACGAACACAACTAAATTCCCTTAGCTACAGCCTGACATCATTGGCAAAAATCTCCAGCATTTTGATTTCCTCAGCAACTATATAATGATACTGTCATACTGATTATTAATCAGTTGTAAACTCTGTGAGCTTAGTACTAAGTACTAATAAGAATTATAAAACTTAAAAACTTTCAACAGCACTTTTTGTACAGTCAAGTCATGTACTAGGGACCAAACTTGCGACCAATGCAACCAAAATTTCAGCACTGGCGACCAGATTTGTAGGACATTGGGGACTATGATCTCATTTATAGCCTTAGTAGTGTTTTGAATAGAAAGTAAATATCACATATATAAACAATGTGATGAAGATTGCTCAATTTCTCTATCAATAAATCTTGCAAATAAATGCAATCAATGGCTGTACGGGCCCACTACATTTGCAACACCATCTTGTTTCGGCAGCCTTATACAACAGTATTATTGCAGGTGCACATCTTTGAAACACGTGGGTGATTTCAAACTTTTTAAAACAAAACAAAACAAAAAAAACCCCGTACTTCTTTAGTCACCATTATCCTTATGTTTTTTTCTAATACAGAGTTTACAAACCCTAGTTCACGAGACATTTCTTTGCTAAGCTCATAACGAATTTCTACAGGCCAAGTGGACTGTCATTGTTGCGAGACTGGTACAAGAATAAGGCAAAAAGATAAATATAAAATACATAGTTAGTGTACATAGTTGAGTTAGTGTTGCTGGCACACCTACTTGTCCATGTACATGTAGATGTCAACACCCATTTCAAAGAGCATCACATCAGCACCAATATGGATGATATTAAATTAGACATATAAGTTTGTCATTGCTTACTTTAGGAGATGCATTTCAAGAGCTTAAATTTCTGACCCATTGAACAGCACACCAGACACTGATAAACTTGAGTATTTTTGGCGACTAAAACTTATACTCTGGCGACCAAAATGTTTAGTTTACTCGCCAGCTGGCAGCTTGAAAAAAAGTTCATTTTGGGCCCTTTGTACTTTCTAAGAAGGGTGAAGATTGTGTGTGTTACACCAGTTGCAATCATGGGTGTTTCATAAAAGGAAAGGTATACCTAAGCACATAGAACCATTGAATTGGAACAGAAAGTATTGCTCCACTGAAGATTTAAAAATGTATGTTAAGTAATAAATTGAAAATTTCACCTTTAACATTTAGTCTATATAAGGATAGGGGGTGGGATATTTTGCCACAAGGAATTTTTTACCTCAAGATGCCATTCGACCAATCACTAAATATTATTTTATCACTATTTCCATAAATATTTTTCAAAATTAATTAGCAAAAACTAAAAAAAAAATTTAAAATCCAAGATGGCAGACAAAATGTTGGACTTTGGTTTGGAACATCTGTTGGCATAGCAACATTCATTAATTAATTAACTAATTAATTAATTGGCCATAGTTAATTCCTAACAATTTTGAAATTAGTAGGGGGAGGTCAAAATAACTGCCTCCCCCTTATGCCTTTGTGTTTCTCAAAATGGATTATGCCCTTTAAAAGTGTTAACAGTAAGATCATGCAGGCCAGAAAAATGTTGTCAGGAGATGTTCCAAGAACCAAACATTTTCATAATTGATTTTCTTCGAATTCCCTTACTGACAAGCTCAAGTTTTGTAGAGAACTTATACTGTATCACCTCAATAGCAGCAAGGTAGAACTTGATATTTCCAATTAGGAGTTAACCCAGCCTTAAAATATTGACCAACGAGGGGTTCAGAGTTTTAGAGAATTCTAATTACTTTGCTTCAGTAGGGTTACCTTAATAAATATTTCTACTAAGAATTAATGAAATCGTTTTAAATTAAAATCCTGCGCAGCAACAACAGAGAGTTTAATTCCAGTTGGTAGACACAAAGAGCCATTCACAGCTTTACAAATAAATGATACGTTCTAAATACTTGAGTTAGTGGTAGGATAAGTATTTCTTGGTTTTGCAAACTTCAATCTTGCTCTTGCGTTTGTGGGTCAGGAGTTGTTAATGTTGAGAGCAGTGCAAGGTGATCCAGACTGATGTCCAACCGTTATTTCAGTGCCAGCCTGTCTGTTGAATCCAGAACTTGGTGAACACAATTACCTAAGAACTGAATCTGGCTTGAGATTCCACTATGTTACCAAAGGGGATCCAACAAAGCCACTCATGCTCTTTGTGCACGGGTTTCCGGAGGTAAGAATTACCATGATAGGTTGTATTGTGCAACACGCTTTAGGCCTCGTTTACACTACACCGGATAGCTTTCACGCCGTTATGAAAATCATAGTGGATAGGCCGTTCATTTACGCTTTTGCCGCCACAATTTTTGTGCCAAATAGAACGTAAGACGCAATGCTTTCAAAAGTGATACGCCGCATATCGGATAGGTTTTCGTGCCGCGAAAAATGTAGTGTAATTAACAAGAAGCGACATCGGTCTATGAGTGAAAATCAGTGGCGGATCCAGGGGGGGAGGGCAAATTTGTTATGGGTGCTGAGTTGGGATTTTTTTTAATAATTGTTTTATAAAAACACTTACGCGAGGAATATCTGCGTTAGGTTTTAAGATTTTAGCGCATTTCTAGCGATTTCAGAAATGCAATTTTCAAGACTTAGCCCCCCTTTTAATATTCCTGGATCTGACCCTAGCTGGAAAAGGCCAAGGATAGCCCGGAATCCGTAGCGACCCAAGTGTATAAACGAACGCTATGGTTTCATAACGGCACAAAAAATATCCGGTATAGTGTAAAACGAGCCGTGACGACTTGTCATCATTCCTATTTACACTGTAACGCAACGACATATGTCGGCACGAAATCCTATCCGGTATAGTTTAAACGAGGCCTTAGAATGGCTCGAGTTTAGGTGATTCCGAATGACTAAGTTCACAGTGAATATATGCATGCAGTGCTATAGAATTAATATTGTATCTGGTGTTCATTTCCTACCGTAAGGAATTGTTGACCAGTTTTCCAGTGAATCGTGCAATTTATATATGCTGATATATGCAGTGTTCGTTCATGACAATACATTGTAATACACAACGAAATACAGTACAGTGGACTAAGAAAATAATACATGTATATTAAGTTGTAAAATATGATCCAGAACTTAATTATATTTAAAGCTGTTAAAAGGAATATGGCTATTATGTCTAAAATAATTTTAGAATTCCCCAGTGATACAGAATTCACAGCTTCTTATTTAATAACTAGAAGTCTTCCATTGTAGCCTATATGTCACTCCAAATGAGGACATTGCAAGGTGTACATGTACAAGATTCTCTGCTCAGATTAAAAAAAAATATATTAATAGTAATTTTGAAAATATGAGTAATTCTTACATTTTAACGTTTATATGCAATTAGATTTTTACAATTGTCTTCTTCTTTCTTTTTTACAATACATTTGTAACTTTTCTTAAGTAGGGCCTCTCTGAAAATCACTCTGTGAGAGAGCCCCCTAGTTAGATATTGTTATAAATAAAATAAATAAATAAAGTTCTGCCATTGTATTTAGATTGCATGTCTTTCCACTGAGGTCATGCCTTACCAACTGCGAGGAAGCCGGAGGCCGTAGCAGATTGTTAGGTTCTATAAAAAATAGGAGTCTTCCATTGTAGATTAATTGTCTTGTAAGTTAGGAAATTGCAAATCGTATTTAAAATAGCTTTCACGGTTTGCTAACCGTAGAAGTCTTCCACTCTAGATTAGATGTTTTACTTCAGGGAACGTAGAAGAGTATTATCCATTACCTGTTTTAAATAAAGCAATTATTTATAATTTGTCGAGCTCTTGAAAGAGAACGGAAACTAAGGAGTCTAAGATAGATGTCACGTTTGCATCAATATATAATGTACCATCCACTACGTAAACAAGAAAACCCACACAAACAAAGAGTCGGCATTAAGAAGTCGGAATTAAGAATATGTACAGAATAAACACACATGAGGTACTGTGCTATACCTGGAAGATTTATCAGATCTATCATATCAAAACGATTGCTGATCGACTTTCCTTTTGAGTTCAAACCTGTGAGAAAACTGCGTGAAATAAAGTCCACGTGCGAACCCACTACTTGGCGCGTAAAACAGAAATGAGTACTGATTGTATACAGGACTCAACGTAGATGTAAGAACGTTGGTTGTGCACATAGAGAAACGTGGCACTTATTCCTGACACGTAAGAAAGAACATTACGGGGCAAGTCAGACTAACAGAGGAAATTTGGAACAAAAGAATTTAGAAGATACCGACGGCAAGACTGGAGTCAAGGAGAGGGACTACAACAAAGAACTTGAATTGAAAGACGCCACGCAAAAAGGAATGCAAACTTTTAAAAAGCTTTGAACGACTGGATACAGGATCCTCCTGGAAAGCTCTTCGTAATCTTGAGAAAGACTGAATTAAGACTCCTAGACTTTCACTGCCTTATTGATATGAATTCGATGGCCTCGGCTCTATGTACATGTAACTATCATATAGTGTAATAATAATAATAATAATAATAATTATCATTATTATTAGACTATATGTATATGTCGATATGAGCGATGTAAACTACCTGACCACCACTCTGTTAGGTGAGTTTAAAACCTGTTGAAGGGATGTTAAACTACCCAAAACATTGTGATGTTTATAATTTAACCTTAGAAAATCGTATATAACTATAATAAACTTCAAAAATATTGAGTGATGTCCAGTTTGATAAACCTTTATTTTCATGGTTTTAAAATTAGTTCTGGTACTCCTGGAGACATCAAATGAAAGCATTTGCCAGTCAGTACAGAGTGGTAGCCATTGACCTAAGGTTAGTAACATGTCGATACTTAGTCCATGTGCATGTGCAATGCTTTCTTTATTGAACTGTTTATTAGGATCTATTTTTTCCTTCCTTTTTTTCCTTTCCATTTTCTTCACCTCTTCAAAATTCGCACTTAAGTTGTATATTTAATATATAGTTATTTTCCTCCCTCATCAATTTCACCATGGTAGTGGCCAACCCGAAAGCTTTTGCTCCTTTGACCGCTACGCACTTCTCTTAAAATGTAGTAAATCAAATCATAGATTCCCTTTTCTCTATTTCTTACTATAATTGAAAAATATTATTGTAAAAATAAGTGCGAATATTAGCATAACTGACCTCCTTACCCATCATTCCACAGTCCACTCCCTTGGTCTTCAGTCCGTACCCGAAAGGCAGCTATGAGAACTGAGAACCAATTTGAAAACATATGGTGATTTTTTTTTTGGAAAAATAAGTGCGAATAATAAACTTGAACTTGAACTTGAACCATGTAATTTCTAGCAATTAGCATAACTGACCTCCTTACCCATCATTCCACAGTCCACTCCCTTGGTCTTCAGTCCGTACCCGAAAGGCAGCT
>JANVCJ010094360.1:0-10145 GCA_026413505.1 Epizoanthus ramosus
CATACATACACACATACATACATACATACATACATACATACATACATACATACATACATACATACATACATATACATTCATACATGCACATGCACATCCATACATGCATACATAAATCAATACATACAAACAAACAAACAAATAAACAAACACGGGCACTTACAAACATATGCACATGCACATGCACATGTACATGCACATTCACAAGAACATTCACAAGCACATGCACAAGCACATGCACAAGCACATGCGCATGTAAACAAAGACGTATTTGCAATACAAGTTGCTGTATATGGACTATATGATCTGAAGTTAAAAAGTTTACAATCGTTACAACGTTCCTTTAAAAAGTTACAAATTTGTTCTCCTGAATTTTCAACACTTTCTGTGTTCTTGTACGGAGGAATATAAACTTGACTCACTAAACACTCTTATTTATTTATTTTATTTATTTTAACAATATTTAGACAGGGACATCTAGTTTAGCCTACGGCTAGTTTAAGTATAAACATGGTATAAACGGGTTTAACAAATTAAAAGGCTTATAGATCGCGGGGACTTTGCGTTCCTTTACTTCATTCTTGTCTGCCTGAGAATATTATTGAGTTTATTTGCCACAATTATTTTACATGAGAAGAAACGTATATACGTAAAAGTGGCGAGGAAGCCCAAAAGAAACCATGGGGCTTATAAGCAGAGATGAGTCGAGATCCCAGAAACAATCTCTGTCTCCAGTCTTTCACATCTCGCTCCTAGATTTGTGCATAATGATGAATGTCATGAGTTGTAGTTCCTGCGAGCTGCTTGATCGCTGACTCATTACTCGATCTTGTGCCCGATTTATGTTCACTCCATAGTTGTATGTGAATAGGTGTAGGTGAATGGGTGTACGACGTACCTTATTATAGGAAATTAAGGTTTCATGAAATTAACGCGAAATCCAAAAATTCGCGTTAATTTAGGTCGCGTACCTTTCCTTTAACGTTAGTTTCAACATCCTTAATTAAGTTGAGCGTTAATTTAGGCAACGTTAATTTCCATCAGAAACTAGTTAGGCATCACAGCAACAGTGCGGAAGGCTCGAAGTGGGCAGGGACAAATACTTGATCCCTAAGTTTAAAGGGGAACCATAACTTGTGCTGTAAACGTTATTGGGATTTGATTTTGACTGCAAAAGTCTTTTGTTCATTGACATTGTTACCTCACAATATTGTTAAACTGTTATAAAATCGAATAAAAACTGTCAATTTGCGTTCCAATATTGTTACAAGCCAAGTTCAAGGTTGAAATAAATTTGTTCCTATTTTGACAATCGCGTTAATTTCCTTAATTTTTTAATTTTAGTCCCTCATTCGCGTTAATTTTTTTCATTATTATGCGATTTGCCTCTTCATTCGCGTTAATTTAGGTTAATTTCATGAAACGTTAGTTTCCTATAATAAGGTACATTTTACATTGTAAGCACAATTTCAGTTAGCCGTGTGATTCCTTTGGGCGGGCAAAAACGTGCCTACTTACGAACACACACACAATGTTTCAAACAAACAACCAAAACGAATACAGAAAATTTAAACACATTTAGCAACGATCACAATATGTTCGCACGTGCTGCACACGAGTTTGATAATCACTGCGACGGAATGACTATCAGCGTATGATGATTCTATATATATCACTATTTTGAGCGGCTCACAATTTTCTCTAGCAGGTATCGGAAACTGATCATGGCTATATTAACGCTAACAAATTTAAAAGAAACTTGACAGAAAGCCGACACTAAAGTTGATATAGACGAATTAAATTCAGTTTGTTATTGTTTCAGTTGTTGTTGTTGTTGATACAAGTTATTTTAATTGATTCGCTAAATGCTTGATAAGATGTTTTGTATAAGATAATGAGCAAAAGAAAATTTTAATTAAAATTTTTATAGGACCGACTACTCAATGGAACGGTCCAGTAACCCATGATGCATTAGGGTTTTTGAAAGCTAGCTACTAATTTGTTATGCATGTGTTCCATATATGGGAATGTCCTGGAGCCTCAACGTAATTATAAAAAATAAAAATAAAAATAACATTGGAAATAAAAGTAAAATAAAATAATGATTGGGGTTTTTTTTTTTGGGAATGCCAGATATCAAAGGTTGTTTAAAGTTAAATTTTTATTGTTCAGCTTAATGAGTGAATTGTGTTCCTACGGTTTAGCATCTCAAATCCAATCCTTATTCATGAGTTATGACAACCAAATTTTCAATTACTATCAAACGCTTTGAATTATAAATACTGTATTACTGTGAATAGGCTGTGGCCCCACTCTTTTGCGTATTGTCAATACCAAATGCTGCAACCCAAGTGTTAGGAGCACTCGTCACCGCGTGCTTTCATGCCGGAAGTGATCCTTTCTGCCATGCGTTACGCCTCCAGGAGCGGATCCAGAATCTAAATCTGACTGTCGCTCAGGAAGATAAACCCAGATGCACCATGTTTGTATGCGATCATCTCACTGTCGCTTTCACATCATTGTAAAAAAAGTTTAGAGATAATAGCCCACTCTGAACAATTCTGACTGCCACTTTAGCGTAGCTCCGCGATGTGCTGAATTCACGCCTTCGCCCCTCCCTTCTGTTCTTTTACTAGCTACAGCTGAGATCAATTCTCTGATATCATAGCATTTGAAAAAAGGTCTTTTTTCTAGAGTGGAAAGTAGGGTGGGAAAACGTATTCTGAAATCTCGTTTTCAAACAGCACGTAGCTTAGTTTAGGCAACAGCAATGTTTAGCACTAACATCTACAGTGATGGGCGGCTATGCACTTTGAAGAATAATAGATTAATATATTAGAAATATATATATATACATATACTATTCGTAACTATAAAACTTAAGAGCATGCAAGGAGATCATCCTTGATAGTTTGTATTCTTACCAGTTCTCAGATTTATCCAGCTATCGCAAAACTTGGTGATCTGTCTTCTGTCGCTGTCGGTGAACGAATGGTTAACTCCCTGTAAAACTCATTAATTTATTAGCACATTCAATGCACGTGTTAATTCATATCCCTTTTCTATTGGCGGGCGCTGTTTGTATATTTCATAAACATATTGTGTTGGTGCAGAGGTAGATTCGGTAGGCGGGATTTGCCACGTACTGGTGGAGCTGTCGTAAAATCCGTGGTGCATTGCGGGATAGATGAATCAGGTCTCCTAGGGATATTATATTGTTGTTCACCACATCCATATTATCGATCTGCAACATTGTGAGACAGTAATGCTGATATATGTAACACATATCTAACTTTTCTGGGTAGGAATTGAAGGCAGTGTTCTTTTGTCTTCTGCTCTGATATAAATTCCTCGTTTGTGGTTACATCCCTTAGATACGCTAATGTGTGTTATAATAATAATAATAAACAACTTTATTTACCCACAGCAATCTTTCAGTTTACACTCATTTTCAAAATGCTGTGTAACTAATAAAACTAACAACTGCTGAAAGCTGATGCAATAGCATAGTGAATGGTGTAATTATTTTGATTGCTCAGATATTCTCTGAAACAATCAGAGATTAGATTCGCAAATGACATCCTGTAAAACGTAGCATAGTCTTCTTTAGCGCACTTGTATTCTGCTGTAGTACGGACAATTATTTTTCGGGGGGAAGGAGGTATGAGAAATTTCTAAAATAATTGTTTGCAGAGCTTGATGCGTCAAAATAAATTGTTTGCAAGAGTCTCTAGTACAAAAAAAATGTTTTCGAGCAAGCTTTGTCAAGAGCTATAAGTATTTAAACTAGGTATGAAAATGTGATGAAGTAAAATCTTACCATTCAGCTTGCTACACAATCCACACATTTGGTCATATATTAATTATGGGGACATTGTTGTTCAAAACATGTGTAAAACAAAACAAATGGTGTCCATTTTTACTTTTGAAAATGTGCACTAGTGAGCAGCACTGTGAAGACAAGAGACGTAGTATAATCTCACAGGACTTTTATTCTCCGACGCGTTTCGTTGCTACTACAAGTACAACTTCATCAGGGAGTCAAGTGATTTGAAACATTCAGACAGGGTCCTTAACCTTTGCTACAACTATCTACATGGCATCACGTTATGAATGCTACGTGTAAAAATGAGATGTGGATGTTTGAAGGATACTAGGGAGAAACTCAGAAATGAGAAGGCAACAGACGAAGACGTGCTTCGGTTTACCAGTGGATTCTGTACTGTTGAAGGTAATTATGCAACAGTGCTACCAAGATCAAGTAAGCAGCAACAAAGGTACAACTCACGCAAATGTGTTGAAAAAAAAATAATGGTCCGTCCTAACTCAAGTTGAGATATACCCTTGCCAGCCTTTTTAGTAGGTGTTTGGAACTGTAGCTCGGACAACCGCCAGTTGAAACCAACAGAAGCTGAAAGATAAAGTCATCGGATATCGACACTGAAATCGAAGAACATTTTGAAATGTTAAAACACAAAACTACTTCTTCTTAAGAGTCGAGTCATTTCGCCCACCTGTATAGGTCGTACGGTAAAAGATTAATTTCTTTTGGTATCTCACTGTAAAGCTAAGCCAACAACAGCGACAAATAAATCTCTACCTAAAACATGAAAGTGGTCGATGAACCATTATATATCATTGGTGACAGACTGATCCGGGTACCGTACAGCGGGTGGTTTTGCTCGTTGAAAGACGAAGTCCAATGAGAAGAGACCGAGCGAGAATGGCCAAGGTTATTGCCCTTAAGTTCTCCATGCAACAGGTACGAACACACAGAAGAAAGGACCCTCCCTAAAATGCATCAACCACAGTTTGAACAACTAAAAGAAACGTATGCTCTCACAACAACTGCTCATTGTAAGCAAGCAGAGAGACAAATCGGCTTGAAGAACTTGCCAGTTCAGACCAAGATTGGATAGAACACCTTCAAGGTGAACTGAATTGTGAACGGAGAAGAAGCGACCAACTGCAGGATGATTTTGAAGAACTGGTTGAAATTGATAATAATAATAATAATAATAATAATAATAATAATAATAACAACAACAGTAAAGACTTTATTTAATAGGGGTAACACTAAATAGTGAAAAAACACTAATAAACTTGTGGCCCTCCTTAATCATACTAGAATATATAAACACCATTTCTAAAGCCGCTAAAACTATACAAAAAATAACTAAGTTAGATTTGCTGAAACTATAGTAAGGTATCAAAATGCTAAATTACTAGAATACTAAATACAAAATTGTAATAATATCCAAGTTACAAATTAAAATGAGCTCTGGAAGATTGTTCTTTTAAGTACATTTCTCGAAGGAACTTCCTCAGTTACTGAAACAAATGGGAACGTTAGGGAAAAGTCATTAACGAACAACTATTTGGTAAGTTGGGTGTTGAACTGTTGGCAGGAAGATATTAGAAAAATTCAAGCATTGTTTACTGAAAAATTGAGAAAGGAATACAGCTGCTGTGAACACAAAAGCAATGAACAGCTAGCCATTAATTAAAACAGTTAAGACATATATTTCGGCTTAAAAAGCAATTTTTCTTGCCACTAATTCAAATAAAACTAAAATTTTCAGATGGTTATTCTAATAAGTTAAAGAAACTCGTTAACAGGTCTATTTATTTTTCAGCACCGGACAGGACTAACAAGCATTTATCGCAAATTGGATATGTCGACTTTTATAGAAGAGCTTTATCATCGACCGTTTTGTTTCCATTTTACAGATTTTTCTCGCCGGAGTCTCGAATTTATAAAGAGGAAAGCTATAATATGTAACACATATCTAACTTTTCTGAGTATGAATTGAAGGCAGCCAGTGTTTCTCTTACCTTCTGGTAATATAATGATATAAAACAATAATTATCTTTAAAGATAAATCAAAGCTTCCGTCACTGGTAAGTGATTTTCAGCAAGGTACTCTAATATACATAAAACGTAATAAAAATATAAATTTTAAGGTTCTAAAGTAATCTAAAATTAATTATAGATTTAATAAATATTTGCGTATGTTCCTTTTAAAAATCGTTTAAGCCATCGGTTTTCTCAGTTCCCCTGGTAGCGAAGCCCAATCTTTGGTAGCCCCGAAGTAGGTGCCCCTCCTTCCTCATTCCGTTGTCGGCTTTGGAAGTCTTGGTAACTAACCGTTTCTACTGCGATATCCATGACAATGACTTAAAGTAGATCTAAAAATATCGAAATGCTCTGAATATAAATTCCTCGTTTGTGGTTACATCCCTTAGATACGCTATTGTGTGTGCAGCGGTTCAAACTATGCAATAGCAGAGTGAATCGTATAATCATTTTGTTTGATCAGATATTCTCTGAGCCAATCAGAGATTAGATTCGTAAATGACATCGCCTGTAAAACCTAACAGTCTTCTTTAGCGCACTTGTATTCCGCTGTCAGTAATTCTGATACCAAGTTGGGACATAACCTGGCCAGCCTTTTAGTGGATGTTTGGAAAAGTATTGTAGTTCGGAAAACAGCCAGTTAAAACCAACAGAAGCTGAAAGATAAGGTCATGGGATATCGACACTGAAATCGAAGAACTTTTTACTGGTTGAGTCATTTCGCTAACCTGTATAGGTCGTACGGTATAAAAGATCACTCTAAAGCTAAGCCAACAACAGCAAAAAGCTCTACCGAAAACACGAAGGTGGTCGACGAACCGCTATATATCACAGTACTGATTTGGAGGTTACCGACTTCTGTTAACATAGTTATGTACCATCAACTTCTCAGGACTTTGTAATTCAGTCAAAAGTTAGATTGATAAAATAGGAATAGTTATGGGATGAACACAGTTAGCTCAATCTTTTCTGAGAAATCGTTTAAGCAATGGAAATGAAGAATAACTACTAGATATTGATTGATGTGGCTTTATTGGATCTGACGATCCCAGGCCAGCGAGAGGCCGCTGACTCGACTCATTTTCAAGCTATCAAGTCCTTTTGTGATGGAATGCAAAACTGACTGAATTTCCTTTTTTGTTGTTCAACAGTCATACTTCTTCCCAAATGCTTTCAATCTCTTGGCGGCCAACAGAATGAAGTTGTAATTAAACTGCTGACTTCCTACGTGAAAAACCTCCAGTCTCCAGTCGAATGGACAGCTCTCGCATTTCGAGGGCACCCCCAGGCATGGGTGGCTAAGTATTTTTAAAAATCAATTTCAGTTCCAGGTATACCCTTCACCAAAAGCAGTCAACGCCTTTCTTCAATAATGCCATAAAAAGCCAGTTTTTCTAAAAAGAAAAACAACGGAGATTGAAATGATTTTGCATTTTCAAATTTTTCAAGAACGGTTTCTGGAGCCCGTAGAAGAAAAAATTTCTGTTTTGAAGAAATGATTGCAGCCTTCACAAAATACAACTTTCTAGGACAAACGTTTATTTCTTAAAACGCGCATTCAACAAAAAAATACTCAGTGTTTATTACAGTACTTATACATCTAAAAACTAAGAGCCTTTTTACATGGAGATAGGGTCATCCTCCTAGGAGGGTCACCCTATCAGAAGGGTCAAAACATAGCCCTCCTTTACATGCAAACTCTACAAGCAAGGGTCACCCCGGGGGTAGGGCTAGCGTCATGGCGTCATTACATTCCTCTACATTATTCTCATCACTTTGATGCTTGATGCAAGCAGTTTCTGCTTGATATCTTCGGAAATATTCGCCAGGTCGATACGCACGAGACGCCATTTTGTTTTAGTGATCGAAAATGTGGCGCGCGAAATACGTCATTTGACGAAATTTGATGCAATTCGAGATAGCCCTCCCCCTAGGGTCACCTTACCTTGAGCGTTTACATGGCTTCAAGCTGGCCCTCCTAGGAGGGTCACCCTACCTTGAGCGTTTACATGGCTTAAAGCTGGCCCTCCTAGGAGGGTCACCCTACCTGGTTGATAGGATAACCCTACCCCTAGGGTGGCCCTAGTTGACATGTAAATACAACTCGTGATTGTGTTTAGGGGAGGGTGACCCTACTAGTAGGGTGACCCTCCTAGGAGGGTGACCCTATTTCCATGTAAACATGCCATAATACTGGTATTACTCTTCCATACATTGTCAAGTTCTAAAGGTTAATTCCATAGTTGAGCAAAGGGTATAAGACATAATGGTTACATATATCGACATAAGCTCATTTTTTCTTCAAGATATTTATGACTGTTTTCCTAACCCATGTGACAATGGTGAAACATATATGTGAATCATCAACAAACAAGAACAACAATATCTTTATTGTACCAATTATATACAGATTGGAGACTCGAAATATAGTGAAAACTATATATTATAGTTAAAAGTACAGGTACCTTATATAATCACTATAGAGTAATTTATGTGTAGAAGAATAGTACTGACTTCGAAGAGTGACACACAATACTCAAACAAAGCTGATTTGGCCTCAAGGGCAAATAACAAGTCAAACACGAAAACGCACAAAGAAAAATTAATATAAAGAAAAAACGAACAGTCGGAATTCGGTATATTTTGATTATATTCACTGAAACAGAACAGTAATTGGATCCGACCCTTGTCAAATCAATAAAAGCGACAATGATAAATGTATTACACTGATATTGAACTAGATACAGGTGGCCCAATAAACATGCAGTTAAGTTATTGTTCCTAGTTATTGTTGAACAAATCCAGCAAAGAAGAGTTTCATAACTCTATCAGTAACAAAAGATGGGTTACAGGTCGGTTGTTAGCGATACTATACGATGGCGTTAGGCGTAAATGCTGAGCCATTATTTAAAGCTGGTTGCAGGATTATCAGCTATCGATATGTGTACTTAATGTAAACTATTGGTTGCAGTTAACCTGAACTACAGAATAAAACCACCGACTAAATCCAGTGTACCTAGTTCAGCAGCGAGGTAAGAAATTATTTGGTTAATTATACGGGTAGCACAAATGCTGGCTTCTGATTGTTTGCGAGCGATACAAATAATCCTTAATTGTATCGCAAGCTGTACAATTAAAGTTTATTTGTATCGCTCATGCGCACGGCTCACAGCGCGGTGTTCAAACATACAGACCGACATCTAAATGCATCGATTTTATTCAAAGTTTTCATGAACAGTGAACAGATTTGACTTTCTAATTTCCTCTCGTGGTTACGGCGTCACTCGAAGAAAATTAAAAAGTCAGATCTGTTCACGCGTACAATTAATCTCTAATTGTTTCTCGAACAGAGCGATTTCCTATACTAATTGTTTTTCGTTATAATCCACCATGGGTCTTGTCGATTTTTAAACCATAAAATACAATTCACTTTGTGCTGTAAATATATTATATTAAACTCAGTTTGCACAAAAATAAGGATACGTGCTTTCACGTCGCTTTTTCTAAACTACAGGACTATTTTGATGGCAGCAGGAGCAGAAATAAAAATTTGTAGATCGGCGTTTTTAGCGTATCTTTTCATCTGATCATTTATTTCAGAATTAGGGGCACTGTAGTCCACCAAAATTGCCATCGACTGGTGCTGCCAAATCAAAGTCTCTTCGGTTCGGAAACACTGTTGGGCCACTGGCACTGAATGATTCCATGTGGTGTTGCTGTTGTCCTTATATTCAGTTCTCTTCCTATTTTCTGTCTAATCGCCGAAAGAGAATAAGCAGGACCAGTATTCCTAACTTTCTATATTTATTATTTATCAGCATTTGGAAGGAAGATTCTGTTCAACATGACCTGTCTTTGTGCTGTGCGCGTCGATCTCGAAAGACAGCAAGTACATATCTCATCCAATCACAATTCATGTAAACTTGAGACAACCAATCAGCGTGTTGATGATCCGCCACGCATGCATGTCGTGACACTTAATTTGCTTTCATGATCACTCTGAATTTGCTCGAGTTGAAAACTACAAACCGTATCCTTTATGACCCTTAATATGCTGTCAAAATAGAAATGAAATCGCTTCTCTGGCAGTTATTCCTCTTTCGGACCATCTCCAAGCCAGGGAAGAATATCATCCCATAAACCAAAAAAGAACAACAACAACAACAACAACAACAATTTATTTTCCACCGTTTTAACAAAAACAAACAAACAAGTATTTACAATTGTTGAAAATTAACAGTAAGTAGTGGCTGGGCACCCGAAATAACTATTAGAGCTAATCTAGTCG
>JANVCJ010094371.1:0-10145 GCA_026413505.1 Epizoanthus ramosus
TAGCGAGCGAATAACGCCACAAATCGAGCTAAAACCACGATCAATGCAACTCATAACATAAATGCAATACTTTAATTTGATGATTATCACAGACGTAGATTGGGTACTAGTACTAATACTATTGCTCCACCCCGCCCTGTCTACGCGAAACCGACATCAGCTGATATTGATAATACAAAATCCACTTCCGGTGTCGCACCTTAAGTTTCTCCTTGGCAAGATACATTGCAGCAACTGATCGAGTAAGTCTGTGGTAAGTTTCCAGATTCTTTCCTTCTGTAAGTGTGAATTCAAAATATCGATGTTGTGTTCTGGCCGTGACTGTACTTTAAAGGGCAACTATTATTGCAACTGAGACATTCATTTGCATTTCAGTTCAATGCAGGCGCAACGAACATCTCTTGGCTCATGCGGCTTTTCATGTGTGAGCACTATATCCACCACCACTCATATAGTCCGTATCATTTTCGGCTCTTTCAATCACTTAAGTTATTGAGCTATTGCCTCGTTCAATCATGCTAGTATGTACAAAATATACTACGTTTTGTGTGTGGAAGACAACGAAATTCCAGCTGGCCGGGTTCCAAATGAAAGTTCTGCAATATTAAATCTAAAATGTAAACTAAAAGCCGGTTCAAGCTCGTTCAGGCACGTACGTTGCCAAAATATAATTCAATCTTAATGTAACGCAAGATTGCTGGGTTACCGTACCGACAAAGTTCAATACTTATGTGCCCTTATATTCAATAGAGTGTATATACATATATATACCATTTCCAGTTAAATTGAGTGTGCGTTTGTTCTGCAGCCTGTTCAATTGTAGTTCGTGAATTAGCAATCGATTTCGTAAAAAATATTTACCGATATTAAAGTGCAGCTATTTCCATTTAAGGGGTGTGTTATGACGAAACTGTGCTCGTGCTTTTATACAAACGCAATTCGCTCGCTTATCACTTATAAGATCTCAAACAAACGACGCCCCGTGTATTTTGTTGACATTAACCCCCGACCACGAAATCCGCGATGACAAGAAAATGACAAACTCCGTTTTAACAATCTTGTCTGCTTTTATTGAAACAATATTTATATACTCGGTTGGCACATTTTAAGACATGGCTGATTTTCGTAGTTTGTCACTTTGTGTCCGTTTTACGTTTACCAGGGGTAGAGAGTGATGGCTAAAATACATACACAAAGTCCAAGGTTCTACTTTCACTCACACAGCTGACAGCTGAAAAGTTAAGAAGAAACTGAAGACTCGGTTCTAAAGAGTTTGGTGACCTTTGGTGCCGTCCAGTCTCGAGCAGTCTCCGACTCTGTGTAGTTTGATGAGAAACCTGAAATACTAAAAAAGTGAAACTGTACTTTCGAAAGTTACTGATTTGATCTCATTTAGTTTCTTTTTTTAATTTGCTGGAACACAGGAAGCTAGTGTTTCAAAATATCAAACCTGTTTCTCAGCTGCTCGTGACCCTTGGATAGACAAAATCATGAGACATGAGAACAGATGCATTTTAACAGTGAAAAGTGAAATTGGTTCAGTTTCTAAAATAAAATAAACGGCGCGTGAGTCATGCTCCAGATCACATTTTCACTAGCGTGTTGTTACAATCTCAAGACAATGCAATTTAAATATACTCAAAAGTGTACCATACCAACCCACCAGTCACCACTTCCGTTAATTCCAGAGTGCATCCTATTTTCTACTGAGCCCTGTGCCGCAGAGGATTACATTTCTTTAAAAACTTAAACTTTTGTTTTCTCACGCAAGGGCTGTCGTCCATTTGTTTATGAAAACCCTGAACTGTCTTTTAAACTATCATGTGCGTTGTTGCCTCAGCCGCTTCACTGCCACGCGTGACAAGCCTACAGAATAAAATAGATGCTTATTTCCGTGATGGTAGCTTGCGTGATGCAACGGGAAATTCTTGCAGATCGAAAACGATAAAACGATCTCTTGAGCGTTTTAGAAATAAGTAGCTAAACACGGTGTTGGAGAAGAAGTGTTTTCTTTTAGAAGACGCACTTTGGTAAGAACAAAAAGGTTTACATTCGCCTAAATATTAACTGAATACAAATTTAAGACAAGATGTAATTTCTTAAGTATTGTTATGCGTATTCGAAAATGCTGCATTGATGTTTGCGCAATAGAAATATAATAAAGTGAAATAAGTTAAGGTTGAAATTCAGGACCAAAAAGATGAGATCTGTATGTCACTGTGTTCAAATGAAATCATGAAATTCATGACTAAATTAGCATATGCATCATAATTCATATCCTTTGATAGAAACCCTTGGACAAAGTTATCTGATTCAACAAAAATGTGTTCGTACATAAATTCAATTATTATTTGTCTATTTCCTCAAATATGGGAACATTCAAATGTCATTTATTTGATGCTTTTGTTTCCATATCCGTTTACTTCTTAGTCTTAATATTATTGCGTTACTAAATTTTCTACTTGTTTCATACACCACTTGGCACTTGTAAAAACTATCTTGGAGACTTTCGTGATTTTAAAATCACAAAAAATGTCTATGAAAGATAATATGAAAAGGCATTGTTTGATATAAATATTTTGAGGAGGAGTTAAATGATGCAACACTTGAGCCGAAGGATTAATCCCGTATCACTATCAGGACTATCAGTCTACTGCAGTTCGTTATGAAAGTGAAATACGAAACTTTCCTTTAATACTGTCTTTCCGGGACTAGAATCACCCAAATTGACTTCAAGCTCAAGTTCAAAACAGAGGTAACCTTACTTCATAAAACAATAGTTAATAGGATTGTGTGAATTAACTCGTGGATGCTCTCTTGAGAAAACGGCGATTGACCTCCTGCTTCGCCGATCTCTTTTCCAGAGCCCACGGTTTTTAGGCCAGCGGCAAGGTACGAAGGGCTCTGGCCCGGGCGATCTGGGCAGGATAAAGAACGAAATGGCGCATGCGCTAACCGTCACTAGCGGGCCCAATCTCGTTCCCAGAGCCCACGTTCTTTTAGGCCTGCGGCGAGGAACGAAGGGCTCTGTGATAAAGCACGAGCCGGCGCATCGATATTCCTTATAAGGCAGTCCACAGATCGTGGACTGGCTCGTGCTTTATTCCAGAGCCCTTCGTTCCTCGCCGCAGGCCTAAAAGAACGCAGGCTCTGGGAACGAGATTGTAGCGAGCCCACAGACAATAGCGTTTTATTTCAGAGCCCTTCGTTCCTCGCCGCAGGCCTCAAAGAACGCGAGCTCTGGGAACGAGATTGTTTAGCTCTCCTCAGTCTTTTTTCTCGATCGCGCGGGCGATTTAGCTCCAAACCCTATTTTCACGGTCAGTTTGGAGAAGAAGCCGATGTTAATCGTGAAATAGATGTTGTAGATAGTGAAGGATTTTGTACGGATGTTTATTTGTTATTGCAGTACTGAATCTCTCCCCGGGGGCTCTCTCGACTCTGGCCGCTATTATTAATATTACTCACGATTTTGCACTTGAAGAAACACGAAGAGAAGACTACTTTTTCTAGTATTTCCAAACCAGTGAATAAAGACTTCCCTTTAGTGTCGGTGCATAGTGAAAAATATTAGTCACTAGTCACCGCCACTTCAGGGATCGGGAATAGTTTTAAAAATATGTTTATGCTGTGTATATATAACTGGGATTTTTGCTAAACGATTACGGACTCGGAAAGATGAAACTTCAGGACAAATTAGGATAGTTTATTCTATCGTTGCGTCGCTAAAAACATTGTGTGCAGGTTCGTTTTATGGATTTTAATCCGCATTAAAATATTGATGTACAGCGAAGGGATATTTATTACTGGCTGTCGAGTGTCGCGTCAAATTTCTTAAACCCCTAAATGGCCCTAAAAAATCACAACACAAGTAAGTTACCATCATATCTTTATTCCGAGCTATTTTTATATAATCCACTGCTATTTTATTATATTGGTTTTCGCTGCAGTAGTATTTTCTCAGTTTTATTGCATATTTTTACCTAAATTAATGGACAGATTTGGAACCAAAAAATCGATTCTACCGTATCGGCACCATTTGCTGTGAACTTGGTCCATTATTTAAAAATAACGAGAGTCTTGTTCACGGACTGAAGGCCCTGAGCACTTTAATTTTGCATAAAGTGAAACGAGCAAGGCCGAGCAAGGCGCCCGAGTGAGAAACTGAGGCGAAGGAAAACTCCCCGCCAATTTTCTTACTTTTCTTTCTCTTTTTCCCTTCCTGACTTCTTAAGTCATACCCACATTTCTCTTCCATCATTTACCATCACAGACATCAATCGCCATCACTTCCTTTTTACATAATCTTGTAAAGTTTTCTGCGGAGGTTAGCTTCGGGTAAATGTTTCGCCCTTCCTATCATTGTGCATCGTTTACCATCATTCACCATCACTTGTTCTATACGGTTTTCAATCGATACCTGCCTAGTAGGCTAGGTTACACTGTGTTTGTTAATGCTACCTACATGTGGCGGTAGAGGTGGAAATGCAATTTAACGAACCCTAACTTCTTATATGACTGATTCTGTAAGTATTAATAGACATTAATAGTTTTAATTCTAATTCAAATTATTTATCTCTAGAATATGCTTGGGAACCATCACGTAGCTAGGCCAATTGACCTAGTTGCATTGAGTCATTGCAAACAATATATAACTGACTGACTTTTTTACAAAAGGATATAGTTGTCGATAACACAAATATAATCATATGGATATACATTTTTATCAGTTTTATATTTGTTGTAAAATGATAATGAAAATTTGCCCTGGTAGAAATTTTCGCCTCGTTACTATACATCTCTTTCTTTGCTTCACTTGTCACCTAGTGTCGAACGGGCAAAAGAGACCGGCTACTGTCCCGGATAAATATTTCTTCTCATTTTACTACAAGGAAACTAAAAATCTTGGCCATCTAATCCCACAACTGGTACATTGCATTGTGGTTTGCCTGTGTGCCCATATATCAAATAAAACGCAGCTAGCTCTCGAGGCAGATTTGCATGTCGCGTCAAATAATTTTATCGGCAAACAAGTGCATTGATAAGAATTGCATACTACTAAAATATTTTCTTTTGGCCTGACACGAAAGTGAAATTTTCATAAATGTTCAGCTTTAACACTTTTTGAACGTTATTTCACTCTGATACAATTATAAATAAGAACTGAATTGCCGGTGTTACGTTGATTGTTGGTCATATTACAATTAATTTATATTATAAATCTTTAATATTTGTTATCCACCGATGCTTAATTGTATATTTATGCTTTTCAAAAAGTTCATGTTTTGACGATCACATGCACAGAGGAGGTTCTGCGGTAGAGTCTGCGCTGCGCTAGTCGAAAACAACAGGATATAACTTATAACTTTTTTCCCTGTACGGTGTTTTAAGATATTCTACGCTTGCGCCAGAAGCTGACTGTGCTAGTTGCAACCATCATTGAATAATGGGCGGTGCCTGTTTTAATTTCCTTCCGCTATTATAATATTGGCTATTTTTAAAGATATAGTATGCTGACAGGATGTTTTTCCAAAACGCATTCTTATTGAATCTTTCGTGTGTAAACGAGCGGCTTTGCAGGAATCGTGTTCAAGAATCGTGCACAAACTTGTAATTATTGCTATCAGCGCAGCTTGTAGATTCGTTTTCTGCATTTTCGGCCTGGTGCAGCGTTCCCAAGGTTATGCAAAGTTCCAGGTAGTGAAAGATATTAATATTCAGGGTTCAATCTCGGCAGGGTACGCAGCAGCGAGGCTGTCACGTCGCCCTTCGATGATTTAGTAGCATCCTTTAAATGCACGATCTTCATAAGGAAGACTGATTTGCTCTCACAAAGATAGAACTGCCAGATCACAGGGTGCGAAAATTCCGGCTGAATTTAAACTAACCGCAGCGCGACCTGCATGCGGACAGGATTTGGGTTGGCAACAAAAGCTACGTAACCGGTATATTTAAATATAAATTAGTCTATGTTATTCTAATAGTCTGATATTCACGCCACAGTACTGTTGTCACAAAGCGTAGAAGCTGTAGAGTCGTTGTAGTATTGAAAAAAAAACTTGCGTTAACAAATACCTTTGTCACATCATAGAATATGAGGGAAATCGTTCATGTCCAAGCCGGTCAGTGCGGAAATCAAATCGGTGCTAAGGTAAGATGGTCGGCTAACTTTATATTAACATTTTTCGCAGGAGGAACCGAGTTGTACAACCAGCTAGTTTTAATTTTGGGTTTGTGCGACTGTGCACGATCTGTTCGGACGCAAGCGCGCAGGTATAGGAATAAGTCGTAGCTCTGGATTGTTCTCGCGCAATATTTAATTCTTTGATTGCTCAAATGTCGGTTAAGATGTCTTTTAGTCCTTTTTTGCTGCCAAGATATTATTAAAAATATTTAGTATAAACAATCTTGCAAATTGTTATCACCTCTTGCATATATTTGTATATATTCACACCGAAAAGCGACTTCACACTAAAGCCAGACATATTGCAGCTCAGCATCCGCTCCTATTTCATGCTCCAAAATCACTTTGGGTAGGATTCTGTAGTGCTATCTCACCATACTGTTTAAAGTTTCCCTTTTTGATTGTCTTTTTGTTACTGTTCATTTTGATCTGAATAAAATCCAATTGCAAAACATAAATATAATATGTTCATCTTCATTTGGTCGAATATGGCAGTATAGTACCAGACAGTTTCATCACAAAAACGTGTATATATGCACGTATATGTACGTAAGTGAAGGAAATAAATTGTTCTTTAATTCGCGCGTTCCATTTTCAATTTTATTTCAGTTCTGGGAGGTAATCGCAGACGAACACGGCATTGATCCAACAGGGTCGTATAATGGAGACTCGGATACACAGCTCGAGAGAATTAACGTTTATTTCAACGAAGCTTCAGGTAGGTTACACATTAAGGCTTGTATGCTTTGTGCATGTATGCGGCATATAAAAACAAGATGTTCGCTATTTTACTTGCAGCAAAGATATTGCAACATCCGTGTCAACGTCAAACACTCCTAGCCTTTGTACTCACAACGGGAATTTATTAAATGGACGCCAATTCCTAAATGATAAACAGTTTAAGACGAATGCCTACTAAAGTATTCCCAAACAAGCTGCTATATAACCCAATAACTTTTGCTGTGGCAAGTAATTAATTAATGACTATCGTTTGGTTTCTGGCTGGGTACCTAGGTGGCAAGACTTCAAGGCCTGTCTTAACTTTGTTGGTGAATTAGCAAAATATATTTTGCTATGCCAGCCCAAACAAGGAGTGGCAGTAAAAATATTCATTCCATTTGAAATTGAAATCACAAGTGTCTCCTGCTGATGTACTCTTTCATTAGAAATCACTCATGTAAAGAAAATGAAAAATCTATTTCTTTGTGAAGGAAGATTCACAGTCAATGCGTGACGCGTATAAAATGCAAAGACACCAATAATATTTACAATTCTTAGTAATAAATTATTAGTTAGTTTTCAATTAAATACATCAAAATTGTGTTAAGTCTATCAATGCCTCTCTAATATGTGGTCAGAATTTGAGAAACAATAACAACCGTCAGTTTAGGTCGCAAGACATTTTCAGTTTTTGTTCTAAAGCTTCTAAACATCCCCCACTTGCTCGCTGTGACGTATGTTTGTTTGAAATGTAGCAATTTCAGATAAAAAATACAATACTATCAAGATAAGTGTGGCAATAATTTTTTATGTACACCGAAACTGAATGTAAATCTCTCATGTTCCTGCATACATAAAGTATATGTCTGTTCTTTCTGACAGGTGGGAAGTATGTTCCACGAGCCGTATTGGTCGATCTTGAACCGGGAACCATGGACGCGGTCCGTGCTGGACCATATGGACAGCTTTTCAGGCCAGACAACTTTGTTTTCGGTAGGTACTAATGCAGCTGCCCCTCATACTCAATACAGGAGCATGGGATGTGTATACATTTGCACTTTTTTTTGCTTAGAGTATTTGCGTATCGCGTTACCGCGTCGGCGCTTTGAACAATATTGAGTCTTCATGAACGTGATAACAGATAAATATTATGTTCGGTTCTGAACGAAGCCTCCGGGCATATTAATATTACCGAAAGAATGAAGCTATACGTACCTGCTGTTAGTCCCGGCTGTTAGCATTGGGTTTAATAAGTTATTTTAAAATGCTAAGAGATAAGAAGCTGTCACAAGGAAGCACATGTGCCGCCGTGTATATATTTGCTACAGCTGGATGGCCGGCAAAGTTGTTATCTAGCTAAATCCAAAGACAACAGTGTTCAAAAGTGAGACCCGACAGTGCAGAAAAACACTATCAAAATTATCTTATTGTTTGTTTCTGACAAGATAGATAATAACAGTAAATGGAATTCTATTTTGTTTATAATACCCCGTGTTGTCGTTTTATTTACTGAATAGTAATTGGGTCTCGAACCATTGATGACCCTTGAACTAAAATTTAGCCAATTGCCGTATTTTAATACTCGATTGAACACACCTCTCAAATATATGCCCCTCTTGAACAAACACCTGCCAATGACCCTGAAAAAGAAAAAAAATTCCCTGTGCTCTTATGTAAGCGGGAGCGTGTAACTTTAAATGAAATACTGTTAGGAGATGGATTACTAAGATAAGAACGTTTAACTTATTTTAATTCAAGCTGTAATTATTTTAATTGTAGCAGCGCCTTAGAAGCCTGCGAAAGGCGCTATAGAAATTATGATTTTGTTATTGTTATTGTTAAGCCATATGTAACGGTCTTTCCATTGTATTACGTTGCATTGCTTGTATTGTATTGTATTGTGTTGTATTGTATTGTATTGTATTGCATTGCATTGTATTGCATTGCATTGCATTGCATTGTATTGTGTTGTGTTGTGTTGTGTTGTGTTGTGTTGTGTTGCTTTGCGTTGCGTGGCATTACATTGCATTGCATTGCATTGCATTGTATTGTAGTTTAAAAAACTTGGTTTCAGCAGATCTAAAAATTTTGTGTTGTAAAAAATAAAAACTTTTCTTAAAACGGTCTGAATTTTCATCCGCCTTATTGTATTGTATTGTATTGTATTGTATTGCATTGCATTGCATTGCATTGCATTGCATTGCATTGCATTGTATGGTATGGTATGGTATGGTATGGTATGTTATGGTATGGTATGGTATGGTATGGTATGGTATGCTGTGGTATGGTATGGTATGGTATGGTATGGCATGGCATGGCATGGCATGGCATGGCATG
Organism: Epizoanthus ramosus; assembly: GCA_026413505.1. NCBI lineage: Eukaryota > Metazoa > Cnidaria > Anthozoa > Zoantharia > Epizoanthidae > Epizoanthus > Epizoanthus ramosus. Next base: position 9,242 of record JANVCJ010094371.1, read on the forward strand.
GCATGGCATGGTATGGTATTGTATTGTATTGTATTGTATTGTATTACTTTGCATTATAGAGTGGGGTGACAGAGCGATATTTCTTTAAAGTTGCTTTGAACTTTTTCTATTTCCTTTAGGCTTTACCTTTCTTAAAATCGTTTGAAGGAGTTGTTAAGTGTTGTTTCAGAATTAATATTAAACAAACGGAGGTAAAGCAACGTGTTCTCAAATGCTCATATTCCAAGCTTCAGGTCAGAAATTTGTTTGGTGAGACCATTCGATTCATTTGACAAGTTGCAATTGGCTTCATTTAATATTGGCACAGTTTGACAGCTGTCAATCATTGAGTACTAAACGACTGAAATAATAAAAAAATAATGGAAAATCAAATAACTCGTAGGGTTTTTTATATTTTTCAAATTTGTTTGCAGATGCGATTATAAAATCAAAATAGGAAAATTTTCAACTACCTTAAGTGTTGCTTCAAACTACCATCAAAGCGGAGGAAATGCTATTTTTCGAAAACGTGAAATTATACATTTGGTGGAGGAGCATAACCAGAGGCCCTGTAGGCCCCAGTACACCCAAGAACTTATTTTCCAAATAATACATAGAAAGCAAATGGGGTCTCATTCTTTGTTATTTTGTAAAGAAATATGGTAAAACGACCCGAGGTGGATTTCCCTGTGTTAAACTGTGGGATGGGCGATGAGATTGTTTTTGCTTTATTCTTTACTGAAAAATAATTTTGAATATTAACTGTCCAAGAATTGGGCTATTTTCTTCCATCTTTCTTTTTCTCGCCCCCCCCCCACCACTTTACCTTCCCTTTGCGCTTACTACGCAGGCTACTCAGCACCTACCAACCAGAACCAAACTCAAATCAAAACTGCCATAGGTTGCCAGGTGGCCAACAGGCAAA
>JANVCJ010094382.1:0-10144 GCA_026413505.1 Epizoanthus ramosus
CTGAGGGAGAGGTACTGGTTGCTGAGGAACCAGGTCTTATGATTTCAGGTGAAAAACCATTTCTTGCAGCAAGTCTAGACAGAATTGTACATAACACAAAAACTGGGAAAAAGTGGGGGCTAGAAGCAAAATGCCCAATCAGCAAAGCTGGCATGACTGCACAAGAAGCTTGCAAGAGTAAACATTTTTTTCTTGAAAAGACTTCAAACTCTGTAATACAGTTGAAAAGAAACCATGATTACTATTATCAACTTCAGGGCCAACTGTTTGTTTCCGGTTTTGAATATATTGATTTTGTTGTTTATTTTGGAAGGGACAGGCCAATTTTTGTTGAGAGAATAGTTTTCGACAGTGAACTGGTATACAACAACATGCTTCCACGCCTGGAATATTTTTACAAGAGAGCATTATTGCCAGAAATTCTTACTGTACGAGTGAAACGAAAGAAACTTTTGTACCTTCATGGTGGATGGATCTCATTCAAAGATTCTGTTAGGAAGAGTTGAGTTCCTGCTGAGAGTGCAAAATTATGGGTGCAATTCTTGAATACCCTGCCACTATTGCTCGTAAATAACTACTCTTCATGTATGAACCTACAGAATGGGAAATGTACACAAATAAATTGCCAGGATAGTCTAGAAACTGATAAATTTTGCTTTCACAGAAGTGTGCGAGGGGACGGGGAGGAGGTCAGAGTTAGAACAAAGTCTTTGCAAGCAAATAATCATTTTCATAATCCCTCCATTTTATACCAACATTAAAAAGTAAAAAAGCATGAATAAAATTATTTTAATGATATTAAGGGCTTGTGAATTTATTTATTTGCCAGAAAGCTGTAATAATACCAAATGCATAAATTTATTGTGTATTTTTAAACACTGAAGGTGAATAAAACACAGAACGGATAATAAATATTATTCATCAGCACATTTCTGGTCATGTATTATACCCACTGAAGCAGAATCTTTGTTTATGCATCAGCTGGTACAAGAAGTGGTGGAAGAAAATTGGTCAGAAGACCGCAAACCGTAAAAATTTGTGTTCCATATTGACTCAGAGTGTTTGGAAGGGTCCCATCCAGAATATGATATGTCTTAATCCTGCCAATAGCTCTCTCAACATGAATTCTTAATGACGCTATGCTCATGGTCAATGTCGTTTCCTGTTCAGTTAACTGTTCTCTTCCAGAGAGAAAGGGTGGGATGTTTACAGTAACATTCTGGGGTACAATGTCTTGAATTTCAAAACCCCTGTCTACCATAACATTATCACCCGCCTCAAGCAGCTGCAATACACCACATTCCCTGGTGATTTGTTTGTCAGAGGCTCGTCCACCCCACAATGCTGACAAGTAGGTTACCTGGCCATTTGGTGAAACCCCAACCAATGCCTTCCATGTATTGTGGTGCTTATAATCTGACCAGGTTTCACTTTGGGCAAGCATGGCAGATGGTCGCTGAATAAATATTTCTGTACAATCGAGAATAATACGAGTGGTGGGATATGATTCTACAAATTCCTTAGGCATGTTCTTGCGAATGAGCTCCTGGGATGGGAATGGGAATAGGTCCTTGAGTTTAAAATATAATAGATTAATCCAAGTTATGCATATCTTGGAAACCAGACCAGTACTGATTCTGAACCGTTGTGCAAGATCCTTGACAAAAAGTCCAGCTTTCAGTCGAAGAAGAACAATGAACAATTCGTCAAGGTGACTTAGCTTTCTTTTAGGTCCTGGCTTTTTCCTGTGACGGTCTGTCTGGTATGGCTGACTTTCCCTAGTAACATTCTCCCCCCGCCAATACTGTAAATACTCAAGTTTGGGTTCAATGTAATTATAGAAACTAATTAATGCATCATAATTCTGAAAGCCAGTATAAAATAGTATTGCTGCATTGTCATCCTTGATGCTGTCAAGGGTAAACTGCTGACGTTTGTACTCCTTGCACTGATCTCGGAGTTGGTCAAGCTGGTTACTGGCCTCCTGCAAGGCCATCTCCAATTCCAGTATTTTGTTGCATAATGGTACAACAACATTCTTCTGCACAAGATTGACATTTTGATTTTCCAGAGTTTTCAACAAATTGGCAGCATTGACATCAGTCTGAACAGAAGTCTGCTCCATTATGGTAGCCATCGTAATGTCAGTCTGAACAGCTTGGTCGCAAAAACGGGACCCAGTTTCAAAAGGAAACACGATTTTCCTTTTTGATGGTTTAGCTCCAAGTGGCTGTCTTTCTTTTGGAGGAGCACGTTTCGGTGTTTCATCCTTCCAAGTCTTGGGCAAACAGAGAGATGGTTCCGCTCCTGAATAAAAAAAATGATTAGAGTAGAGTAAAATAACATGCATTTCACAAATAGTATTTGGAGGCCGAAAACTTGTTAACAGCAATGAAATCCGGTTGAAAATTGTACAACTGACAAAACGACCAGAAAACAAACATACCTTCAAGTAAGTTCCATTGGCTGCTCCCAGCGGCTTTCTTAATATCCTCCTGTTTAAAATGCTTTTCACAGACAACAGTTGATTGTGTGACTTCAAAATCGTCCTTTTTATGCTGTCTTCCGATAAGATTGCACCATCGTGTTCGGCGATGAACCGGAGCTTGGGGAAACTTGAAGAAATGCAAACCGGTCGATTCACCTTGCGAATTATAAAAGCAATTTGTGCAGTCTTTAACTGCGCATTGCTTTCCCCATCTTGGTTTTGGGGAAGAACTATCACAACTTTCCATAGATTTGGCTTCCACAGAAGAAAACAAGCAAAAATTGAGCAAGAAACTATCGACAAATTATTTGTTTTGGTTCCAACACTAACAAAATGGCTGCTGTAGTCGAAATGACTCAACCTTCGCCTCGCTTTCATGCTTGGCGTGACGTCAATTCAAGATGGCGGCGGGAACTGTGAAATGGACTATTTTTTGAAAATGAAAGTTTAAGTATCTTCAGTGAAGGGTTTTTCGCGAAAAAGTCCACTTATAACCGAGAAAAGCTATGGGAAGATTTGTTAAAGCAGTATTTCTGAGTTGTTATACAGTTTCATCCTACTTACGTTATAAAGACAGGGAAAATAAATCAGCATTTGATTCTTGGCGAGAGAGGTAGCGAACTGTTTAACAGGAAATGATTAGTGAGTACCTAATCTATCATGAATTATAGTTTAAGCAGTGTTACGGCATAGTATCTTCAAGGGTGGAAATGGATCGAATCACGAATCATGAGTCATGAGTCATGTCCAAAAGATTAGTAGGAATCATGACTTTTTGCCTTTGAAACATAGGGATTCATGAATAGCGAGTAATGGCCAACGAATCATAAATAACCGAGAAATACTGGCTATAGAATGAATCATAAATCATGACGAATATTTGTAGATGAATCACAGAATTAGAAATGTTAGAAATTATAAAATATATGAAGATAAATGATTCAGCTTCTACCCTCGATAGCAACGTTTATATCGGATTAGCATTAATTACTGGTACAAAGCCAGGACAGATAACAGGTAAATTACCTATACGGCAGTCCCACGTTAAACCAGAGCTAATCAGTAATCGATCGAGTTTGATGTATAGCAGTATATCCTACTTATATATAAGTGTGATGTCTCTGCCAAAAGACTTCGCCAATTAAATTTCATCCTACTTACGTTAAGACAGGGAAAATAAGCCAGCATTTGATTCTTGGTGAGAGAGGTAACGGACTGTTTAACAGGAAATGATTAGGGAGTACCTAATCTATCAAGAATTATACTGCCAATAGTAGAACTGAGAACTGAGAACTGGGATAGCATCGAGTCATACAGAAGTAATAAATGTATCAATATTTATCAACGTATTTCAACAAAAATACAAAAGAATGATCAGGCAAATAAGAAAGCAGCTGTAATTATTAAACACGACCAATAAAGGAGGTTTGTTAACAAAATATTTTCAAGTAATTTAACTGGAACAAAAAATATTTTTCCCAGCTTACTAGTAAATTCTAGAAGTTTAATGTTTCCTGCAGCGATTCGCGTTTGTCAGATCTGTCAATCTCTTTTGTTACCTTTTTCAATTTATACACTGCTGCACGACAGTTTTTCAGCCTGTAGCTAGAATACGTTTTAATTATTAACAATATTATCCTGCTTTTAACTTGCATGGCAAAATAATAGAACATATAATATACTATAAATACGATTCCAAATACCCTTACTCTCTAGACCTATTCCAATTTAACCTACAAACAGTATTTGGGTATTTGACAGACAAGTAATTTCCCATATTGCCTCTTTCAATGTCTCTTTGCCCACGGCGCTTCGAACGTCGGTCTTCAAATTGGCTGGAAATACAAACATTCAACAACTGTACTGCGGATAATTATTTTTTGATCACATAAATGTAAACATTTCAGATGATTTAATTCATTTCAATTCACATTGTACAATTTATTGTGTTAAATTTGTATTTGTTAACTAAACAATCTAATACTAACGTCACGCTAACAAGCAACATCACTCAATTACACTGCACGCTCTCGATATAACCTCACTTGCATCCGCATTTGAGGGGAAGTGGAAAAGAAAAATAGTGATACAATATTACGGTAGAGAAAGAAGAACTTTGAATAACTGAATTCGAATAAAATCTATTTTATGACAATAACAAATTGTAACTTATAGTGACCTTCGCCTTGCAAGTTTATCATGGTTATATTAACAACACTACATGTGTTATTTTTGTAACTTTGTGAGTCTGACATGGAGTGGATATATTGGAAGATATTCCCATGAGAAATGACTTGTAGGCGGTCCATGCCAATCGACCTTGGCACCGTAATTAGCTGGACTACGCTCCAGAAATATAAACATTTGATAGTTACTGTCATAAGCAATTATCATATATACTCAAATAGCTACTCAACTAAACAACAAGTTATAATCAAATGATTTCCTTAGTCCAAAATAGATTTACTTGATACGATTCTAGTAGCGATTCGGAATAGACTGTCGAGGCAGTACTGCAATGGCGATATTCCAAGGTTGCCGATTGTTAAAGATCTATACACTTGAGTGGAAACATTATGATTCTCCGTGTGGAAAAAAATAAAGGCTAGAATGAATATGTAGACACACTTTCGCAATTTTGGAGGATAGTCTTGAAGTAACATTAAATGAATTTAGTGTATCAATTGTAGTTCCCTCTCAGAGTGCGCAAAAACATATATGCCGAGTAGTAATCTTTGTACGTAGGTTGTGTGAACAGCAGTGCTGAAGTAGATCGAAGAATAAAGCGTGAAGCAAGTTGAAGAAGTCTTGGAGTGGTGATAAAATAATATTTACAGCCAATGCATTAATAGGTAATCGCATAGTGATTCCCACGTAATTTGGAATAAACACGCACTTGTGAAACTTCCAAAGAACACAAACTGCACTCACCTTTTTGGCTCGTGCAGATTTGTAATTCTTTGAAAATTTCACTTGCACGTATTTATTCGAAATTACACTTAACACTGTGCGATTGTACATCCAAACGATAATTTTACAACATGTCGAAATATTCTCGCTTTCTTATTGGTTGAGAACCATTGTCAATAAAAGTATATAACACGATTTCCTCGCGTCACTGCACGCGCGCTTTTCCAAGTCAACTTATTGCTATTATAGTAAACAGCTGACATGCTGGGAGATATGAATGCCAAGGCAGAGAATACCAGCTGTGTCGACGTTATGAGGAAACATAGTTAATAATCCTCCTTGTGAGGGGTAGCTGTATAGGAAATTCAATAACAGGGTCGCATTATTTGTGACCGAATGAGAATGGAGAAAGGCTTGTTGATTTTGGTTTAACTAGTAGACTGCGAGCCGTCCCTTTATTTCGCTGTTTCCGGGCCGGGAATGAAAGATGCTTCTTCGCCGCTCGGTTTCGTAGCTTCGCCTCTCATTTTTCGCTTATATATACTGGTCTGAGAAAAAGCAAGAGACAGCTCGCAGTCTAGGTCTAAACAAGAGTTGCATTATTGATAGTTCAATCTTTGCCCACAAAATATCCGCAAGTTAACATGGTGATCTCCCGTCTGTCGTACCATTAAGCAGATCGATCAAGTTATTATCAACACGAAGTGGAAAAAATCTCGTTTGGATGTGAAAGTACAACGCGGGGCAGACGTTAACAAAGCTGGGAGCCGTACAATCTAATCATGAATGTGGAAGGTTTTTGATATAGGGTGACCTCTGAAGAGGTAAGAAGGAATATTTGTATACGTCTCAAGAATGGTTTGCTGCACTAGCAAACGTGATGATAAAGTAGATCGATATGAAGTTGTAGGATACTTTACGTGCTTTGATCATATCCTGAAGAAACAAAGAAAGCTGTTCAATTTAAGAGGAAGAAGGCAACGGAATGGTTATCACCGTTAAACCTGGAGAAAAATAGAAGCACGATGAAAATCCAAGATAAAGATGCTGAAAGCGGAGGGGTTGGTGCAGTGATAAGATCTCTGCCTCCCAACCCTAAAGTCACGGGTTCAATCCCCGGCCTTGGTGGAGGATTGAATATTTATGTGACCTTCTTTCCCGCTAAAGTTTACTCAGCTTTCCATCCTTCCGAGGTCGGAAAAATGAGTACCAGCATACATGGACCGCACGAAAGCGGCTGCCAGAGGCGCCTAATACATGCTTTCGGTTCGCTGGGGGTAAACTGATTATTGTAACACGCCTTTGAGCATATCCATATGGAAAAGGCGCAATATGAATGTACCACTTTACTTTTTACTTTACTTTTAATGCTCAATCACCAAGACAGTTTGGACGGACACAACCGGAGTATAATAAAAGAGCTGATACGAAAATAAGACGGAGTTCAACAAGGACAAAAGGGAGAAACTGATAAGTGAAGGAACAGTACCATTATCACACAATGCCATTGAAGGACAAGCAAGGCAAGGTGATAACTACAGAAAGGGTGCAAGCCTCAAGGATGAGTACAACACTTTGAAGAAGTCTGAAAGACACTAGATCCCCAAGAGAAGCAATGAAGTACTGCAAGCTGGCTTGTTGGAAGCTGATAGAACTGCATCTTTTAGGCTGTTAACTGACCTTTTCTATATAAAATCTAGAAAATCGAATTTCCAATTTAATAATAGATGTACCACCAATGTTTTCCAACAATATTAATGTTGCTCTACGTTCAATAAATATAACGATTATCAAGGCTTTAATAGAATGATTGTGCTGTGAAATCACTGAAATGGAAAAGTAAATAAATAAAGCTAAAATAATGCAGGGGACCAGAAAGGCACGTCACCTAGTTGCATATTTGTAATTACATTCAGTGACCTTCTCTTAATGACTTCCATACAACACTCAGTGTCTGTGATTTTTACCTTCGCCTTACGTAACAAGAAGCTTTTGCATACACTGTCTGTGTCTGCCACTTTGACAACTCAAACATATAAATAAATATATATATTACAGTGCGACTACAGAAACCGGAGTCACTTGCGCAAGAGTAGCCAATCACAATACGACTTTTGAACAATAAAATTGGAGTTTGCGGTTTTGATTCCAGACAAAACATGGCAACCGCTCATTTTCATTGGACAGTTTTACAGTTTTTTTGTTTCAGTCGGCTAAATCAAAGTGACCCCGGTTTCTGTAGTCGCACTGTAAAGGTGTAGGAACTCGTTAACTCCTTACTTTGTATTCTTACGCCTTTCCACACTCCGTTCTAGAATGTAAAAATAATATATCTGTCTAAAAATGTGGAAAATAAAGAGACTGTTTTGGAATGCATGGCCCGGTTGCTTGAAAGACGGTTAACGTTAACCAATGGTTAAGATTTTAGCTTAAGTGTGGGTTTATTTCCTTATGAACTGATTTGGGTCAGTTTTCATGTCGGGTTTACGTAATTCTAATTTTAATAAAGATCTATCTTTAATATCTATCTTTAATCTTTTTTAATATTTATGAAGCATATTTCAATAATACTTTATATGCACCGAATTACATATTCCTCGATGATATTTTGAAAAATACAGCGATATTTCGAACGCTGTTGAGAGTGTCGAACGCATTAAGTCTTCACGTTTTGTACATTTGAACAATGCCTCAAAGAGAGAAACACGACGGTGAACTTTGAAATGCCATAATAACTCGCTTATATCATTCTATATCACTCCAGATTTTGGATATGTTGTAGCTTATTTATTACTTTTTCACATATGTAAACTCTGATTACGTAGTTCATTGGGAAGCTTCACGGTGGACTGTAAAAAAAGATTTTCTCAATTTTTTTGACACAAAGCGTATTTGAAGCACAGAACTATAAAACCAATTTGAACGGATTGCTTACGACCGATCATTCTGAATTTCTCTAAATACATACAATATTACCTTGTTAACTAATAAGCGCCAAGATTTTGCGACACAATTACAAAGAAGAGCAGAAATTTGGAGTTCAACATGAAAGAACCGGTTCCAATCAAACATCGTTTCGAACCGGACTGAGGAGCGGACCCTTGTCATACCCAGGCTCCACTCCTGTATCAAACCTTCCGTAAGATTTCGCAGCCCAATCTCTCTCCGCCCTGTTGCGGAGGGGCGCTCCCCTCCTTCCCCCCTCCCATACATTTCCTTTATTCCCTATTTTCCTCGTTCCCCCAGCCGAGCGCGCCTGTTCACAGGCTATGATTCAGGCTTTGTTTATACATCATCCCGCTAAAACGAGTTAAACTTGTTGGAATGTTGCCAAGACGTCAGTTCGTAAGAGGGATGCACGTCTCAGGTGAAAATAAATAGCAGAGCTCCTGAGCATTATTAGCTGCCATACTGTGAATTTGCCGTCGAATTTCGAAGGTTGTATTGGATTCAAGACTAGACTTCAAGCACGACCATAACGGAACCTCATGGGTGGACAGTAGTGACCCAATTGACTAAGGCCGCAATGGTCACTGGGTAGTATTGCGCAACTTGTCCATTTTGTTGCGGAGGAAAATTAACTGCATTTTAAACTGGTATCCCACAGGTATCCCAGTAATAAATACTATTTGAAAGGATAAATCTGGGAGCCGTACAATCTAATCAAGAGAGTAGAAGGTTTTTGATATAGGGTGACCTCTGAAGGGGTAAGAAGAAATATTAGTATACGTCTCAAGAATGGTTTGCTGCACTAGCAAACGTGATGATAAAGTAGATCCATATGCAGTGGAAGGTACTGTACGTGCTTTGATCATATCCTGAAGAAGCAAAGAAAGCTATTCAATTTAAGAGGAAGAAGGCAACGGAATGGAAATTACCAAGTCAGATTGGGCAAACACAAAAGGAGTATAATAAAAGAGATAAGAAATTAAGATGGAATTCAAACAAGGACAAAAGGGAGAAACTGATAAGTGAAGGAACAGTACTAATCACACAATGCCATTGAAGAACAAGCAAGGCAAGGTGATAACTACAGAAAGGGTGCAAGCCTCAAGGATGAGTACAACACTTTGAAAAAGTCTGAAAGACACTAGATCCCCAAGAGAAGCACATTAGTCCTCTCAGTCTTTGAACCAATGAAGTACAGAAAATCTCCAGGGATTGATTCACTGGATATTTGTTTTACTTCTTTTCTTCAATTAAAGGTATTTCGTAATCAGCGAAAACCAACTAATGAAGGCCAACCGCTACCAAAGCCGGCGAAGAGAATAAAAACAGATTTAAACACCTGGAGCTTGATTTTCCAACAACGAGCTGTGTTGTGACTCGACATTTGAGGAAATTGTGCCAGTATAGAAAAGCAAATCGAAATTCTTTAATATTGAACGATTCTCTTCTGATTAAGAAATGGTGTCTTTTTACACTAGGTTTCCAAATTACGACTGAATCCCGGCAATGATGGGCAAAACTGGTCAGATACTCTTCATCTTTACAGATGAATCAGAGCACTGCGAGGTTAAATCAGGAATGATAAAGCGAGGAAGACAAACAAATCTCAAGCCGAATATACAGGTAGCCGAACACTAATAAGTTGGATTAATTAGAATTAGAATATTTAAAGATTAAAGATTAAGAATGTAAGTAGTATATAAGGGGCCGAATTAGCCAGAAAAAAAGGGTGGAAAGGGTGGAAAAAGGGGTGGAAGTAATTAAATCCACCTGTAATAAATTATTGCGCTAATTAAA